>VYZQ01000722.1:0-27011 GCA_013400655.1 Mystacornis crossleyi
ATTACAGATGATGCTGCTGTCCCTTGAGGTTTGCCTTTTCATGCTCTTCTGTCATTGTGCTTTAGAGCAACATGATCATCATCAATAAGTTACTACTTTCCACCTGTCCTTAGTCTGTGAACTTGTGTGTTGTTTTGCTTCCTTTCTGTTTGGAGAGATGTTCACTAGCCCATGTTAAAAAGAATCCTCTTTAGTAAAAATACACAGCATTTTTCTACGTATTATGTGCTAGGGAACCACCTGAGTGAATCAGAAGTACTCAGGTAAAAACAGAATTACCAGACACTGGCAGATATATCTGAACATTGGGGCCTGTTCAACATAGTTGCTTTTAAAGCTATTCTCAGCAAATGCTTGTTAGAGGGTATTCAGCCCTGGTGTACAGTGTACCCTAATGAACAGCTGCTCTTTGTGATTCAGATACACTAATTAGATATATCTACACATAGGTTTTTATGCTGCAAAGTGTTGATTGGAGGTATTTCCCCCCCCATTTTCTTACAAAGCTGAATTAAATTTGGCTTCTGCATTAAGGCTTTTCAGCTTGACTGGAAGTGGGATACTTGCACAAAACTTTGCTTCTCTCAGCACTGTAATGCAAAGTAAAGGGTGTAATCGTGCTGTGCAGTTTGATGAATTTATCTGAATCAGATGTACAGTCACCCAACTTGAATGACTTCAGTAGTCAGAGCATTTAAGTGTTAATTTCTGTAAACTGATTCTTTGGGTTCTGTAACTGTTTCTGTATTTGACTTGATTCTTTTCTGTTGATTCATCTAGCTACTGCCATAAACATTATGACAGAAACAAAGATGGCAACAAAGATGTAAGTAGCTTCTTGTTTACTAGGGAAGTAGAAGGCTGTTCATACCTTGTTCAAGACTTGAAAGTTCTTGCTCTGTATAGACCTTTTCAGGGTTTGTGTAGTGTATGGAAATTTACGTATAATCTCTTGGAATTTAGGAATTACTGGATGATTGTGGAATGTTTTTTGTTGAGAGTGCTACTGTATTAGTGGATTTGAGCATATATCAAGAGGTGTTTAAATGAGCAGTCCAGAATTTTGGATGACATGGGTACAGCTTAGTACCACTGTTGGGTTCTGCCAGCCCTGTCAGTTGTGGATACGTGCAACAGTTTCAGAACTTTCCTTCTGTGTGCTGCAGGTCTATCTGTCCCTGCTCCGCATGTATCTCTCCCCACCCAGTGTTCATTGCCTGGGACCGATCAAGATGGAAGTGCTGGAGCCTCAAGCCAATCTGCAGGCTGCTCTGCAGGTTTTGGAACTGCACCACAGCAAACTGGATACCACTAAGGTAAGTCAGACCTGTAAGTACTCAGTATGTGCTGTTGGCAGGAGATTACAGAAGGTATTGGAGTAAGCAGGGGAATGGATTGTGTCAAGCTAAGTGTGTCAATTTCTAGTCTATTTTGGGCACTATTCCTTTTTTAAGTTTTCCTAACTTTGTTCCAGGCTATAAACCTACTCCCAGCAAATACACAGATTAGTGAGATTCGCATCTTCTTAGAGAAAGTCCTTGAAGAAAATGCTCAGAAGAAGAGATTTAATCAAGTGCTCAAGAATCTTCTCCATGCAGAGTTTCTGAGGGTAAGCATCCACCACCTATTATTTATTGGAACAGTGTTTTAAAATACATTTAATATTTAAATTTACTGTTCCTTATAGGGGATGGGTGTCCTCTAGATGGTGCTGTAGTGCACCTGAAGTTAAATGGGAACCTTGTAGCTTGAACATCTTTTTTGCAGGAGATGGTGCGTACATTCATTTTAGTTTGGATGAGGCGTTTGTCTTTGCTCACTGTGCTGTGGTGTGCACTGCAGAATCGTCTCAGGCAGCTTGAATTCTTTCAAATGAAGTGAACCAGAGGAAGCAGTTCAATAGTTCACCTTAACACCCCTTAGTGGTTAGAATGCCTTAGTCTGTGGACCAAGGTGAAAGTAAAACCTTGCAGTAGTGTGGGTATTGGGTGTTCAATACCATCTGCTCTGCTCTACAGACCTGCTTCTTCTGTGCTGTGCAACTTGGTAATGTAGATGCAGCCCCTGACAGTTAAACGTTGTGATGGTTTGCAGTTTCATCAGACCAAGGTGTGGCATTGCTTTTTGAGCAGCTTGGGTTTTTTATCCTTCTTTAGGTCCAGGAAGAGCGGATATTGCATCAGCAAGTAAAATGCATTATTACAGAGGAGAAGGTGTGCACTGTTTGTAAAAAGAAGATAGGTAACAGGTGAGAGAGCTGGGTAAACTGAATCAAATATTAATCTGGTACACTTGAACAGAGAGTGTTGCAAAACTGAATGTATATATAGCCATAGAAATCAGCAGTATGAGGGAGCCATTTGAAGAGTGTTTGAATTAAAAATTACGTTAATCAGTTGGATCATTAGGGGTACCTCAAAGCTTTGGTCAGTGAATTTGCTGCAAGAGTTTAGTCCTCCTTTCAACAAAGGAGTGTAAAATCCCTTTGGAAACTCCCAAGAGTTCTTACTTCACTGTGAGAAGTTTGCTTTTCATACTGAATTTTGAAAACTTCCTAAGAATGTGGCCTTTCTAAGAACCTGCTTCTTAACTAGAATTGAGAAGGATGATATAAAGAATTTTAAGCTAAGATACATGTGTAGTTTTCTATATCTGATGGCTTTATGGCTCCCTGACTGATTTGTTTTGTAGCCTACATATGATAGGATGTTTGAAAGCAGAAGTAATTTGCTTGATGATTTGGATGGCAGTGACCCTGAGATGAGCTCAGCTGGTTAGAGCATGGTGCTGGTAACACAAGGATTGTGGGTTCAATCCCCCTACTGGCCATTTACATAAGAGTTGGACTCTTATCCTTGTGGGTCCCTTCCAACTCAGAATATTCTGTGAATCTGTGAACTTTTCTTCTACCATTCCTAATAGGTAATTTTGGGTTAATATAGAATGCAAATTTTATTTGTGCTTGGTTTTTTTTTGTCTTTCAACTGGAGGGAAATGCGACATGACAGTCATTATTTTTTTCTTGATGTGAGCCCTTCTGAGATATCAGTAGCATTAACAATGATAGGGAAAGGTTCTTTTCCCAAAACATTTTAATAAACATATTGCTATGCATATTAAGTTTTTTGCTCTGAACATGCAGGATATCGCATCAGAATTGAAGTTTGCATATGCAATATTGTTTTGGTTGTCTAGAATTTTTCTAGTGCTGTTAAGTTCAACAAGATTTTGAAGGGCTTCCAGTGACTTCCAAGTAAAGTGTGCCTACAGAAGTTAAAATAGATTAAAAAAAACCCCAAATAAACCTCTTACAAAATTCATAGAATTCTTTTGTCTGTTTTCTCTTAATATATTCAGGCTGTAGTTTGAAAAAGTGTCACTATCATGTGCCTCTTTGATTCTGCACAACTCGGATGCTCTTGTTCGAATATGGAAAACTGTTAGTCTTGACAGCTGCTGTTTGTGTTTTGTTCTCTTTACAGTGCATTTGCTCGATACCCTAATGCAATAGTCGTGCATTATTTCTGCTCCAAAGAAGTCAACACACTGGACACCTGACCTTGCCATGGTCAATAATCCCAACATTCACATGAAATTCAGTACTGATGGCTAACGAAGTTATGTCTGAGACCTTTGAGGCTTGCTGCTAGGTTCTCTTACACTGGGTAGAAGTCATTTGTATCTGTGGACTGACGGTACCTACCCGGCAATACTGATTTACTAGAAAATGACTTTAACGATGTTGTTACAGTGCTGGCAACTACACTGAACCTCGCAGCCCTCAGATGACGAATAGAAACTGATTTTTGTAGTGAGTTTTGTAATACACTCCAGCCTTGCAAATGAACTGTTAGACAACTGTTGGACGTTCACCACAAATCAAGTTTTACAATAAAACGTACTTTCTTAGGGTGGCAGTGTTGTGATTTGGCCTTGTATGTAAATATTTATTCAAAACAAGAAAATTCCCTGAAAGTCTTTGCAGGTGTATCAGCATTGCATGGAGATCACCAGGTCTTTGTTGTAAAGGAGGCTTCTGTGTCTATTTCTAGACACAGAAAGTGTAACTTCTATCTCAGTGACAGAAATGTTTAATTGCTGGCCAAAGGACTCTCTATTGAAATTCAGTATTTCTTGCCTGACCTTCTGATAAGTTGTTTCACAGGAGATTGTCAGACAAATGGTGGATACCACTAAGAAGTTTTTTTTTTTTCCTTTTTATTATAGTTTGAGAGCTAGAAATTGAATTAACTTGTGTGTTGTTTGCACTGACTTTGTTCACTCTTCACCTGAGTGGAAGCTCAGAGACTATTTGAACAAGTTCACATCTGCACTCACAGCAAAAAGCAAAGAACACCCTGTAAAGCAATTTCTGGAAGGGGTGAACTCTAGTTATTGCTTAAGCTTCTGGACTATGCTTGGGACTTTTGTGTATAAATTCTTTAGTCTCTGGTTCACTTTCCAACACTGAAGTAAAATCCAGACTGTTTCAACATCTGTGTATTTTAAATGCTCTAGAACTGCATTCTGCTCCGGCTGGTACTGTTCTTAAATTACTCTTGGGCCAGAAGTCTTAACACAAGAACTGTATTGTACCATACTCGCTCTAGACTGTAGTATTTTTGTCTAACTTATTTTTTCGGAAACATTAATCGGTAGCAGATTGGTATGAGAGACAAAATGTTTGTTGCAGAAAGAATCTGTGGAGTGGTAATGAGAAAGCAGGAGTAAGTAGCAAATAACCCAAGAGAGTGGCTGTTTGACTCGCAACATCCTGGTATAGCAATACTTATAAACATGTCATTATTAAGTCATATGGAGCATGACATGCAACTACCAGGTATCATGTCTTAATGAACAAGCTGAGGAGTAAATCTTGTCTGCCTAAAGTGTAGTTGAATCTCAGTTAACATCATAGGTTTACTTAAATCATGTGAGTGTTTTTTAGGAACAGATCCACTGTAAGCTGACAAGAATCCTAATTCACTTTCACTCGCCAGTGTTAGTAGTTTCCCTTGATAACTTTTTCCCTTTTGCATATGTGTCTGTATTTATTGTTCATGTATTCTTCTGGATTTCTTGGTTCAGTGTTTTGCTACTTCTGACTTGGATGTCTTGGGCAGTATTGCTACTGATGTCTTTCTGCAGAGGCTGGGTAGAGGGAATCTGTGGTGTTAATGTTTTAAAACTTGTATTTCTTCTATTTGAAGAAGAGAGCCTAAAAATACTTACTCTAAGTTTGCACATTCTGTATAGATCTTTATATACTAGATCAGGTATGGAGGGAAGATGGTTTGGGAGAGTTGTGTTTACAGGTCATAGAGAATGAAGAGAGGGTATTTAAAAAGACCCTACATTGTTTGTATACAGATATAACAATACTACGCTGATTTTTACCTATCTTATGTTTAGTACTGGTAGTATGATTTTTATTTACCTTCATTATCCGTTACCAGGAGAGCTGTACTCATGTATGAGGATCTTAATTGTGCTCTTACTTACAAGACTAAAGTTGTGCCTCTGTTCATCTCCACTGCATACCTTTTACAGAGATGTGGTTTGTGCTGTACATCTTCATTGTTTCATATAATGTGCTTTGGGTTTACTAACCATACAGCAGGTTTATCTAAAGCAATAGGTTGTAATAAATATTGTGAACCAGTGTGTGTTTTGGTCATTGTGCAGCGAAGCTTCTCTGGGCTGATGTAGATTGTATTTTTTATTTGATTATTAGACTTCATTTTCTCCTGGAAGTCAGACGCAATGCAGTATCTCAGTATCCCTTTTGCTTTAGTATGTGTAAATCTAATGTGGCCATGTCATCAATTCTCAGTGTAGGTTTTTAAATCTACAGGTTTATATATGCTTGTGAATGTTCTCAAAATCCTACTAAAACCACTTTTATGTTATCTCTTTGAATAATGTTTTTGCAGGTCTTACACCATTATACCATTAAATATGTACTTAATAGAGAACACTAAAATTACTAACAATTTTTTTTTGAGTGGTGACTCACTCTTTTGGGCTGGGGAGGGATGTAAAGCTCTGTGTGACCATATCAGGAAATACTTAGATTGACAGGTTTGCAGTTGCTTGGGCTGTAGGTCATAGAGTAGTCTGGTGTTGGAAGTAGAATATAGATTCTCAGTTCTCCCATTATATAGACATAGAAAGTACCAGCACAGAGGAAGTATTTTGTCTCCATGTTCACAGAATCACAGAATGGGTCAGGTTGGGAGGAACCACAGTGGGTCATTCGGTGCAAGCTTCCTGCTCAAGCAGGGTCAGCCTGAAGCATGTGGCACAGGATTGTATCCANAGGTGCAGGACCCTGCATTCGCCTTTGTTGGATTTCAGACAGTTCCTCTCTGCCCATCTCTCCAACCTGTCGAGGTCCTTCTGAAGGGCTGCAAAGAACTCTGGGGTATCGGCCACTCCTTCCAGCTTTGTGTCATCAGGGAACTTGGAGGCATCTGCCCCTTCATCCAAGTCACTGATGAATAAATTGAATGACTAAGTATATTGGTATTTCTGGAGAAGACTGAAAAACCCCAAACCCAAATCAAATCCTGTCCTTGACTGCATCCTTTCAAATATTCATCTCTTCTAATTACATACTGCATCTCAGCTCTCTTCTTAGTGCTGCTAATGGGACAAGAAGGGGTCCCTTTTCATATCTACACACGTTTTAAATAATACAATGTATAGTTGATGATGTCATTTAATGGTTTCTGGCAAAAAACCCCAAACCTGCAATGTAGAGACACATCTACCTTTACCCCTGTGGGCATGGTAATCCAAGCAGAAGTAAAATTATCAGGTGGGAGGCTTTCTTTTCTTCATCATTTGATGCCATTTTGTTTGCTTGTTTTCTTAGTCTGCTGGGAAATAACAAACCCAAGTAGTTTCTCTTTGGATATTAAGTTTGCTGACCATACTGTCTGTAGATGGCTAAAACTGCACAAAAACGCTGCTAATGTGTGATCTGTTGTTGACTATGAAACAATTCTTAAGCATATATTCTAAAGAGCTTTCAGTTTTTCTTGAGAAATTGAAGAGAAATTCTGTAAACATGAGATCCCTGTGCTGAGTGAGATTTCATTGGAAGAGGAGAGAGCGTCAGAAGGCAGGTAAGCCTAATTTATATGCAGTTGGTACTCAAGACAAAATAGAGGGTTTATACACTGCCTGTAATAAACTAGAATAAATGTGATTTCTCCATGCTACTGTACTGTGAGGCCACCTAGATTTTCCTGTAATTTATACTCAAACTGTATTAGATGAAATCTAAAGAAACATAACACTGCCATTTTTTTGAAGATAAATAAAACCTAATGTGACAGTCATAGAATGGTTTGGGTTGAAAGGAACCCCAAAGCTATTCTAGATTTAACCCCCCTGCCTTGGGCTGGGATGCCACCCACTGCATCAGGTTCTCAGGGCCCCAACCTGGCATTGAACACTTCTAGGGATGAGGCATCCATAACTGTTCTAGGCAACCTGTTCTGGTGCCTCACCATCCCCTAAGTAAAGAATTTTTTCCTGACATCTAATCTAAGTCTACCCTCTTTAAAACCGTTCCCCCTTGTCCTCTCAGTATCTGCTAGTGTAAAAAGTCACTCTCCCTCTTTAAAAACCCACTTTAGTGGAAGGCTGCTGTGAGGTCTTCCTGGAGCCTTCTCTTACCCAGTCTGAACATCCCCAGCTCTCTCAGCCTTTCTTCATAGGAGTGGTGCTGCAGCCCTTCACTTTTAGTGTAGTGGTAAGTAGAAAAGCAAAGAAGTTGCTTTTTCAGCCCAGCGTCTGCTGTACCGTTTAGTAGGACACGAGAGCTTTACAGCAGTGGCTGGCTGTTTCACAGTGGTGTTACATTTGCTTTTTGCCCGTGTGTTGACTCTTCATTCTGTGAATTCGCCACCTAGTGCTGACTTTTTTGTGTTTGAAATGTCAGTGCTTATGCTTTTATTAATTTTCTTAAATTCTAGTCTGGTGACTGACACTAATGACAGGAAATGATTAACGAATGGGACCTTGCTCAGAATGTGTCACATTCTCGTGTTTGCATGGAGCTAATGACATGCTGCATTACTGGTTTTCATACGTTTTCTGCCACTTTAGTTGTTGTAACACTGAAGTTTGGTACTTGGTCTGCAATTCCAGTTTATAAATTTCAGCTCTTTGATACAAAGCTCCAGCAGGACAACCGTCAGCAGCTGCTAATAAGCTAATCACTTTTAGCAAACTATTTCCTTCACTACTCAATTATTTTTTAAGGCATGATAGACCCCTACAAAATCTGTCCTGTCTCTTGCACGGGTTTTTGAGAACCTTTGGTGGAAGAATCCAGACTGTACTACATGGAAATGAGGAAAAACGGGAGACTTGTGCAGGCCACTCATGGTGAGAGGGGAGATGTGGTGGGGAATTGATATTCCCTGAGGCATCTCGTGGCAGACCAAACTGTCGTGTCTCTGCTCTGGCCTCCCTGTAGCTCTGAACAGCTACAGTCGGTGACAAATTTGGCTTTACTTCAGGCCAAATTCTATTAAAAAATATAGGTTGTGCTGAAGCTCTGAAAAGGGTTTAAAATGGCCATAGTTGTACATCAGGTTGCTGGAACTCTCCAAGAAAATCTGGACTGGGGATTTTGATGTTGCGGCTGGATCACAAAATGATGCTTCCTCCTAACCAGGGCTTCCCTGTGTGGTGCTGCTTTGCTGCCCTTATCTTGTAGCAATATTGGAAAAACCTGCTAGCGAGGTTTTGAGCTGGCTTGTTTGGCAAGTGTGGGCCACACCTCCGCTTCTCACAGCTGGAGCACAGCCCAGTCCTGCGCAAAACTTCAGAGGAGCCCGTAGCAAACAGCGCCCAGGCGTCCAGGGACTCTCCTTGTTCTCTGGGTTTCCCTGTCAGATTTTCTGCAGAGACGGCAGAACATTTTTCCCATGTTCCATGAGGTGCTGCGGGGCCCATTTCCACCCAGAGTGCTGCCTTTTCTGGCAGCAGTGCTTTTCCAAAGGAAGGAGAGAAAAGAGACTGGGTTCTATCACTGGCGGGTAAGCCAAATCGTGGTGCTGTCTTTGAGGTGGCATTCCTTAGCTGATGTGCTCGGGAGTGACTTCCTGTTGCTGCACGTGTGGAAAACCAGTCCTGCATTGAGCAGGAATTAAAATGTTTATTGTTACCCAAACTTTTCCCTTAATGATAATGTTAATGGAAATTTCAGGCTTTTATTAAATTTAGGGTCTGGGTGAGGAAATCCAGAGCAGGTCTGTGTTTCCTTAGGTTTTGGGGAGCAGAATGAAGCTAATGCCAAGTACTTTTTTGAGGGGAGTCCAGAATACTGCACTTTTCATCAGCAGAGACAAAATCATGCTTATATGTTTTCTTGCAAAATATCCTTGATTACAGCTGCCTTCTTTTCTCCTTTCTGTCTTATCCTACAGGGATTAATGATCTCAAATAGACAAACATTAATGATGGCTTCTGCTCCCGTTCATAATGCAGTGCAACCACAACAGATAAAGTGGTTTTGATGTGTTTGTCCTTTAACTGGAGTGAAACCATTTCATAGTATAAGATGGTTGGCCCAATAACCTCAATTTTGAATTAAGCTAAATGTTTGTGAAGGAACCTTTGGCTGGAAATTTGATCTATAAGCTTATCACCCTTGTCATGTCCTATCACGCCAACCCCTCAATATACAATTTAAAATTGAGGTGACTATTAGGTGTCACAAGACAACTTGCTGCTTGTATACCTTGCTGCACTTCTGCTTGCTGTGTGATAAAAATAGTCTTGTTGGCTGTTTAATATTATTGTTTAGCACTTGGGAGATCAGGTTAAAAGAGGCTCGTGCTAGCCTCCAATAACCTGTAAACCACTGGATGTATTTTTCCTCAGGCACTCACTATTTAAATAAAAAATTAATTAACATTACTTGTACAAAATTTTGCTGGCTGGAGGGAGAGATTTTTGTATTGACTGATAGCTATTGAGTAAGGGGTGGGGCAGCAGATCAGCCTTTTGGCTTTGTAGGTGAGTTTAACATGATCAGATCTCTTTAATTTTCCAGCCTTTAGCCTTAGTTTCACTTTTAAAGGCAAACAACAGTAAACAGAGTGAGCCTGGTGTTTGCCACTGCTGTTGTGTTACTGCGTTGCTGGCACTGCTCATCTCCTGGCTAACTGTAAATCCTGCCTGCCAGAGGACCATGGTTCTTAGGGCTGGGTCTGTAAGTCTCCTCTCATGACTGCAGATGTGTACTCCTGAGGGAGGAGGGGCAGTGCAAGGGGTGCCCCGGAAAGCCAGGGGTTTGTTTTGGGGTTTAAAAGCAAACTTGTGATGCTTTGGCCACAAGGAGGGGAATGATGGGCAGCAGTGTTTCTTTGGGAGCAGGAACAAGATGGGGAGAAAGTGATCCATTGGTAAACCGGGCATTTCTTTGAGCTACCTGATTTTCCCAGTAGCTGTGAACACAAAATATGTCTTAGAAGTTATGTTTTTATTTGCTGTGACAACTTTTTTGTGATGAATCATACATGGGCTTATGGTGAGTCCTCCGCACGCACTGAGAGCTGTGGAGTGGATCCCAGCACCTACATGCCACTGTTTAAAGGCAGGTATCCTGGACTGTATGAAAGTAAAGACTACTCGGTCCTGTAGCTGGGATGACTTATTTTACAGTCGCTTCCTGCTACATCAGCATCTTTGGTTTTGATCAGAGGTACAGACAGTTGTTTGCAAAGTTAAGTATGTGAAAATTCAGCCTTGTACCCTCATTTTAGGATTTAAAGGGGGCTTTTCTTTTTTTGCTTTAGATGGACTCCCGAGCTCTGGAAAAGCAGTGATTCTGAAAAGTCATTAAATGCAAAGCAGGAGTTAGTTGCTTGTGTCAGTCACATACACTGGTATGCTGTCATGTATGCTGGTACAGACAGAGCTGTCATCATTATTCGTTGCCCGTTTCCCATACAGATTTCTTGCCTGCCTTTTACCTGATCATTCAGATACAGTATATCTGATACTCCCATGCTTCATTACTCTGCAAGCTCACCTGGCAACATGCTATGACCTTGCTGTGCCTTTGCTAAAAGATAAGTGCAAAAGGCGTAAGAGAAGGTTCTGGCACAAGTGATCACACAGACTTGGGAGCACAGTGAAATTTCTGTTGAGTTATATGCCCTTAAATTATGATCCGGGTGTGGGAAATGTATCCTCCGTCTGTGTAATGACTGGCTGCAAATCAAAGGCGTTAGAGACCTTGGGAAAGGACTTTCTTTTGAACATGTAAGTACATTTTTGACAGATGGTGCGCAATAAAAGAAGGATAGGCTATCTTCGTGGTGCTCTGTGCTCCCTCTGCTGATAGTGTCTGGTTTCTAGGCGATAGCCAGGCTATGAGTGAAGATTGCTTTCACAGCCGTGGGGGTGAGATTATGTAGCTTCAT
Organism: Mystacornis crossleyi; assembly: GCA_013400655.1. Taxonomy (NCBI): domain Eukaryota; kingdom Metazoa; phylum Chordata; class Aves; order Passeriformes; family Timaliidae; genus Mystacornis; species Mystacornis crossleyi. The sequence goes on from VYZQ01000722.1 coordinate 11,451, forward strand.
GTCTCAACAAACTGAAGAATTGCAGCAGCTTCAGGAAGTTGGTGAGAACATACACAAACTTGAATTTCTCTCTCTAATCCATTCCCCAGCTTGATGAGGTAGAAAGGTGGTCAGCCTTTGCGTGAGAAACTAGTGTCAGGGATTGAATAAAAGAAAGGTGATTAGGAAAGGTTTAAAGAGGAAAAAAACTAGCATCTGAAGGCTGGAACTCATGGTGAAATTCGATGTGAAGGCATGTCTTGTTCACAGAAACAAATAAAGGAATGATTGTCTTCAATATGTCAATTCTGCAAATAAGTGTCCTTTAAAATTAGTGATAGTATAACTGGATTTTATTTGCACAAATTTAATTTGGTACCTTCATGTGAGATATCTTAGGTGACTCGTAGTTTTTGCTCTTTGCTTGTTGGTCAGGATGGATGGTGTTTGCTTAATACAAAAATGTTCAGTATACTATGTATGCCTTGGTTTTACTGTGTTGTTGAAACTCTGTTTTGCAAAAGCTGGCAAGTATCTCCAAGAGGTGAAAAATAAATAAAACTTGCCAAGCATGTGACAGCTTAACAAACATAGTATAATTCCATTTATCAGATAAGGAACATTCAAGAAGAGTTTAACAGTTCAGGGTTCACTGGTTTCCATGAGATCCGAGTTAGTGATGTGCAGAGCCTACATTTTTATGTAATATTTCAAGAATCATAGAATTAAAGAATAGTTTGAGTTGGAACGGACCTTAAAGTTCATCTGGTTCTAACCCCCTGTCACAGGCAGGGACCCCTTCCACTAGACCAGGTTTCTCAAAGCTGGAATGCTTTGAGAATGCAGGAATGGGGCATTCACAGCTTCTCTGGGCAACCTGTTCCAGTGCCTCACCACCCTCATAGTGAANAGCTCCATCTTGCCTGGCCTTGAACACTTGCAGGAATGGGGCATTCACAGCTTCTCTGGGCAACCTCTTCCAGTGCCTCATTTGTCAGTCTGCAGTATTTTGTTGTAAGTGAAGATCCTGTTGAATTTAATTTTAAGTGAATACTTAGCATATCTAAAATTAAATTCTGGTCTCAAGCCAACCGTGTTGACAATTATGAAGGTGAAGTAATGACCACTTGTGAAAAGAATTTTGAAAATGTGATTTAAGAATAGGAAAAGTTCTTAGCTGGCCAGGATTGTGTCATAACTGATGAAAATGAGGCAGAATCCCATTCTGTTCCTGAGCCTTACACAGTTACTTCAGTGCAGTCCCAGTACTAAATCACCTCAAGCTCTTCTCTTTTGTCCCCTGCCCTCCCCCACTTCTCCTTCATGATATTCTAGGATCTAGTCAGACTTTTTTTCCACTTCACATCCTGGCACGTAGATACTAATACTACTTTCCAAAAATAGTCTTCCAGAAGCTTTCATGAGTAAGGATTACATTTTTACCTACGCTGGTAAAATGACATGCACATTTTGAGTGCTGATAACAGTAACAGCCCAGAACGAAAATGATTTTAAGTTTTGTTTTTTCTTACTCAAACTGCCATGAAGTGTTTTGGCAAGATAATGTTTTGGGTTTTTTCTCATTGTAAACAGCGTATGCCTTCTATGTCTTTAGACCCTGCTGTTAAGATTCTTGCCATGTCTGCTTTTACTCAGGCGTTCATGTGCCCTTGGCTAGTACTCTTAAATTAGCTGTTGTGAATGTAAGTATTCAAGCAGATTTAGCATCTGTTTATCCCTCAGCAAGAATGTCCTAACAAAGCGATTAAAAACTGATCTATAATTAGAGGAATCCCTAAATAAGGGACTTGTTTTCTGAAGTCTGTGAGGAGTTACCCTAAGACATCACTCCTTGTGTTGCTAAAAGGGAACTGAGTTTCCTTCTAGGCTCCTTTAGTTGTCCTCCAGGACACTGAAAGTGCCATGTGTTTTCCCAAATTGATTCATTAATAGCTTATTTTGGGCTGGCTGGTCTGCTCCATTTCTCTGGTCTAATACTAGTGTGGTTACAGAACAGGCATTGCAATTGAGCTAAATGCTGAGCTCGTTTCTTTCTTTTCAGTGGGAAAAGCACCCTTACTACAACCTAACAGTAAAAGTCCTCCGAGCCAGAAACATCAAGGGTACAGATGTGTGTAAGTACTTACTCAAGGTATTATGAAAACACGTTGGTTCCCTGGTGCATACCTCTGGCATAGAGAGCGTTGTTAAGGGAGCCTCTTTCCTACGCACACTGCATTGCCTTTTATGTCTTAACAAAAGCTTCTTGTGTAAAGCATTATATATATAATATAAAGTATATATTTTAAAAGCTTTATGTGAGGCCAACTTGCCGATTAGGCAGCTGCATCTGTTCTAACTTTTCAGAACAAGATCAAATAAGTCCTGGTAATGTTTTTCTTCCCTGCTCCTTTACCTGTTCTACTGTGACCCATTCTATATTCCTTTCTCTGGATTCAGCCTTCTGGTTATGGCAAGTTTCACCCTTGCTCCTGCTGAACAGTCTTACTGAACCTGGAAGTAGAAATCTTTAATTTTAGCTTTCAAATGTTTATTTTCTCATTTGTAGTAGTGCTTTATTTCATGTACCTGCTATTTGTTTGTCATTGCAGACTTTAAAGGAAGTAGGTGGTTGACTGATTCCAAGATAAACTGCTTTTTATCTGTTCCTGGTTTTGATAGCATGGTATATATTCCCTTCTATTTACACATCTGTGTAAAGATCTCAGGGCCATTTGGGGCATTTGGATCTTTAAAACTCATTTCTATTAAATTACTTCAGATTAAATTGAATAAGGTAGTCTGCCTTAAGTTTATATCTGGCATCCAATATTGAACTACTTGGAATGCCAAATAGCTGTTCAGGGAACAGAAAACCCTCCTGAGAGGCTGAGGGCTAGAATCATGCTGTGAAGAGTTCTGTTCTATGGCCTGTCTGTTCAGCTGGAGTGAAGAATTGTCCCCATACTTGGATTGTTGAAAGGGCCTTAAAAGGAAGAAAGAAGGACTCTGGGACAATAATTTATTTTCAGGGAATGGAAACAGACAGCCCAGCTCCTGGCCAGACTAAACAAGGGTATAGCAGTGGTAGATGTTGTCAACTTGGACTTTAGTAGGCTTAGGCTGTTTCAGTGGTGCCCAGTGATAGGACAAGAGGCAACAGGCCTGGTATCAGCAGTAATCTTTTTTAAAAAGTTGATCTTCATAATTTTAAATAGTCGCCTTTATGATCTAAATCATAAAGGGCTTTATGATTTAGATGAACCAGAAAAAAGAAATGTAGGCACCTAATACTCAATTTGCTTCTGTTTAAAGACATTTACTTAATTAAAGGTTCTTGGTTTAGAAGTCCAGCCTTAAATTTGCACTTTTCTATGGTGCAATGAGATCTAGAAAATGAGGAGCTCATGGGAAAGAGTATGTTTGAATAAAGTTTTTCTGGCGCCTCTCTCACTCTCTGCTCTAGTGTCCAAGGCAGATTGCTACGTGGAACTAAAGCTGCCCACTGCATCTCCCAGAGTCTCCCGAACTCAGGTTGTTGACAACTCTGAGAACCCAGAATGGAATGAAACTTTCCAGTATCGAATCCATAGTGCTGTCAAGGTAAGGACACTTTGTGGAGCGGGTTGGACTACTTGTATTTTTGTACTGGCTTGCTTTTGATACTTCATTCAAAACCAAGGGTTCTTTATTACTCTCAAGACTAATGTTGCTTGTAAGATGTCAGTTGTCTTCAGTGCTACAAAAAGCTGTACTATGCATGTCCAGTGATACAAACTGCTGTGGTTAACTGCACTCTCATGTAAATTGCAGCTGGAATTTTCCATGAACGTCCTTCTGATGCAACTCAGGAAAGGGAAGTTATGGCACTACCTGGTGGAGTTCAAGGAAATTCCTTGATTAAGCAAGTTTCTATTTGATGTTTGCTTCTTCTTTCACAGGAGCTAAATTTCTACTCACTGCCACTTAGTTCGTTCAGTCAAGTTTTGCCATCAGTTCCTATGATTGAGAAAACCAAATTCAAACTCTTGGGTAGAGACTGTACATCTACTATCTGTGTAGGACCTAATACAGTATTTAACAAAGTCTTCAGATTGTCATAATTAATTCTCAAAGTAGACACTAATGGTAGGGCGGAGGAAACTGTACTTTAAGAGATCAGTGGGACACTATTGCTTTGAATAACATCCCAAGCTTTGAAATAAGGTGTCTATTAAAAAGAAACTATCCCCCTCACTGGAGTGTATTTCCACAATGGTTGGTGACAAACGTGGAATGGCGATTGACTTGACTGGTAAGAAAACTGAAAGCTAAACTTCAGAGCGTGGGATTGTTTTCTTTCCCTCCGGGCTCATGGGACCTCAGCCTGGTTACTGCTGGAGACTGCCAGCACAATTCTAAGTTCAGTCTTGTCTCCTTGAGAACTGGTTGCTGCAAGACTATTATTTGGGTGCCGTATGTCCTCACTGTGTCTGTTTCAGTTTCTCCTGAATTTACCAGCTCTGAGACAGTGCTGAGCAGGAAGCAATTGGTCCCTATAACATCCTGGACTGAAAGAGCAGAAATTGCTATTGCTTCTTCTTGCAAATCTGTGCCTGGAGCTGGTGGAGAGCACCGCCACATGTGTTCAGCTGGGGCCTCCCTCTAGCTGGGAAGCAGAGAAAATAATTTAGCTAAATGGTGTCAACTAGGGGCATTTTTTGCTTAACTATGCTGTAAGCCCTGCTGAAAATACTTGATTTTTCTCAGGACTGGGGAAGAGTATTGATTAATGCACAAAGTGTCTATTGTATACAGCTACCCAGGTTGTCAGTGTTTTTGCCCCTTCCTCTTAGGCTGTTTGTTTCTGTTTGCTTCTAGAACATCCTGGAGTTGACCCTCTATGATAAGGATGTCCTTGTGAGTGATGAGCTCACCTCTATTGTCTTCGACGTGGGGGGCATGAAGCCAGGTCAGCCCCTGCTGCGCACCTTCCGGCTGAACTCCGAGGTGAGTCCCTGGCTCACCTGGGCGTGGCTGCAGCTCATCACTGCACAGATCTGGCAGTGCCTGCTGGTTGATTTATCTGTGTTGGAGAAGCCAGAGGGGAAAAATGAATCAACTGGTGATGACAGCACATATGGTTTCACTGTCAACAGAGAGATTTCCGAGTTCTTTAGTAACTTTATGTGTGTGTTTTCCACACATAAAGTCTTTGGGATGCTCCAGCTAAATAAAATTTGGGATTACTGCTGTCTTTCAGAAATGTTACAGCATCTTTAAATGGGATTAGTTTTTCATGACACTTAGAGGAACATAAGACGGTTTTAAAATGAAAGGCATTTGCAGTCAGTAATCATTGTGGGGACTGTCTTATTTAGTTTGTCATCATCAGTTTGCAAAAACCAAGTTTATTGCTGCAAAGGTTACCACTATATCTAGTTAGTCAAAAGCCTAAGAGAAGCTTATTTTCTCTGGATTACGTTCAGTACATTCAGAACCTCTGCTTCGTGTGAATGACTTTGGTGCATCTCAGCTGCTCACAAGCCCTGCACACCTGTTTATGGACTTGCAAGACAGCCTGTTGTATGTAGGTAAAGCCACATCACCAGACTGATCTATTTTGTAATGCCACAAACACATTGCTGCAATAGGTCTGGGGTAAAGGTGAGCTAATGATGTGTTTTCTTGAGAAATTTGGGCTTCAGTTGGTGTGGTCAGAAGCAGACTTAACTGGTGTGCAGTTCTCAGGGAGGAGTTGGGCAGCATCACAGGAACGCCAAATGATTTATGATCATGGAAAGAGGCTTAGTAACTCCTTCGCTCCCACTAACTCTATCCATTTGCTGAATGCTTAAGTCATCTTGATCTGTAGTTAAGGGACTGGAATTTTCAACTTCAGCAAAGGAAAGTACCCAAATTGGCTTCTACTTTGTTATTTTAAAACCTGTGTTAGGTCTGGTATCAAATATTTACTATATGCTATGGGAGGAGAAAAGGCTTTGGCTGGAACAAAGTCTGTAGAGGACAAAGACAGCAAGGAGCCAAGAGTGCAAGCTGCTGAAATAAGAAATGGGAGGAAGCCCAAAGCCTCATGTAGAAGCTTGCAGAAGTTTGCAGAGATGGTGCTGCAGTGGTTCCTGAGCCAGAGGAGGTTTTTTTCTCTCATTAGCAGAGTAATGGAGCCAACTCTCACTTCTGTGTGCTTGTGTCTTCAAATGTAGATGTTTCTGGTCATATAGAACATATGCAGGAGAAGAGGAATATTTAAAGGATAAAGGCTAAGTTCAACCGTTTCAAAATTTAACTGGAGCTTTTATAAAAGGAACAAGCCCAGTTATTTTAACAGGAAGTAACTGTAACTATGTAACAGGAGGCAAACTTAATTTCTTGGAAAAATGTCTCATAATTATATATTCAGGATCAAGGGTCACCAATGTCCAACTTTTATTTTCAAAGGCTAATGAAGAGCTGGATGTAGAGTTTTACTTGGAGAAATGGTGAGTCTTACCTGAAGATCTGAATGAACTTGTGCTCTGCAGATATGTTGGCAGTTGCTTTTTTTGCACAGGGACAGTCTTGCCCATAAAAAGGCTAATGTTTTATAGCTCTCTGTGGTGTTTGAGTAGATTCACTAATGGCTGACCAAATATCCTTAATGTTCCAGTCACCAAAATTTTTGGAGTACCAAACAAGAAATCAAATTTTGCTAGGCTTCATGGGAAGTAAGTGAACACTTCATGGATTTGTTATTTAGGAGTGGAATGTTTTCAGTTAACCTGGCAAAATACACAAATGAATACTTTATCTATTGGATATTCTGTCTAAGTTCAGCTTTTCTCTAGGTTATCAAAATAACTGAGATGGGGAGATCTTATAGCACATGCTTATATTTGCAGATGAATTTTTTTCTTCAGTTTTTCCCAGCTCACATTATTATGTGAAGGGAAATATACTTGGTGTTTGCCTGGATCTCCCACACTGAGGACCTTTTCACCCCACTGCTTGTTCAGCCAATTAGTTTGTGAAGTAGGATGAAGCAAAGTTAAAACCAGTCATCACTTACAATAAATCTCTTGCTTTCACAGCTCAGATGCCCCTACAGAGGTATTGACCAATGGAGTCCTTGTGGTGAGTACATGGAAGCCAGAGTCATGTGGGTTGTGATTTACTCCTGAAGATAAGTTTTAAGTAGCAAGAGGAGAAGGATTGTTGAGTGTTACAGTCCTGCTTCCAAATAGCTCCTATTCTCTCCAAGATCTGCCTTTCTCACTTTTTAAAATTTGTCGATCTAAAAATCTTTCTCCATTTTTAAACTCGATACCAACTTACAGAAAGGTGCAGGTTTTTTTTGAGGTGTTTGTTTGTTTTTTTCCCAGTAAGGCTGCTATAAAAACTGTAAAAAATGTCTTTAGGAGGCAAGTGAGTCTTGAAGATTGTACTATGTTTTCTAGCCTAGACGCTGGCCTGGCAGAGTCCCTCTTCTTGTTTAAACACCTATTATTTCTAAGCTTTTATCAATACCATTTTTAAGTAGGGGATCACTCCCTGTTCTTTTCGGTTAATCAATCTAAAGAAATCAGTGTGTTATATATTAAAAATACAGGTGTTACTGCCTCTTTTCTGCCTTGAAAGAAAAGGGACTGGAGTAATGTTTTTTTGTAAGGAGAAAAGGATAATGGTTGACATGTAGAGTTTCAACTTTTTTTTTTTCTCCTGAAAAATTGATGGCATTTAACAGCACAGTTCTGAAAATTATTTCATAGGAAGGAAGTTTTGTGTTACAATTTTCTCTTATAGTCAAGCAGTGGAGTAGTTTCTTATCTTTTAGGGCACTTGTGGCCAATTAAATATCTCATCTACTATCCTAGAGGGTAAGCTGATGGCTGAATGGTGTAAGGCACTAAATTTCATGAGGTCATAACAAGGTGGGGCAGAAATTTATGAAGTGCTTGCGTGGATCTGAACAGGTTCTGAATAGGTACTCATACATACATTAATAGAAATTAAAAAACCAGAAAACCCCCAGATGGTAACTTGTAACTGTGAAGTACTGGTTGTAAAAACAACTCCAGTATCTGAATAGAAAGGGTGGTTTTTATTTTGAAACAAGAGCAAATAATCCTGTCCTACTGAAGCAAAACTTGGTCTTTTTTTGAAATAACAAAATAATGCTTAATGTTTTTTTGAACAGCTTTCAGCTGTAAACCTACAACTAATATAGTAGGTGAATTAAACTTCAACAAAGAAGTGAACTAAAAATTGTATAACCAGAGCTGGTTTCTTTGTTTCACAGGTTCATCCTTGCTTGACACTGCAAGGCACTGTCAACAAAGAGGAAAACACAAAAGAGAAACAGCAAGGTAGGGCTGCCTGGAGAGTTTGAGTCAGCACTTCTCTTCATCATGTTTGTTCCTTGAGAGAGAGGGGAGACTTGATTCTCTGTCTATACAGTGCATTTTAATTTACTGATTACAAAATTGGTTTTAAAGTCAATTTTACTTTTATTTTCAATAATTAAATAACATGTGGTATTTTCTACTGGGTACCACACAATAGAGTTTTTGCTTGTGTTTTTATAGCCTCAGCTACACTTAATAAGTACTTGATTTTCAAAAAATGGCTCCTAAACTTCTTTTTGTAATGCACAGGATGCTGTGAGGTCAAGGTGTCTGTCCCAGGGGCATATCAAAAGCAGTTGTCTATTCCTTGGACACCAGACAATGAGAATGATTATGGAACCTCGTTTGTCTTTCATGTGGATAAAGAAACGTGTCCAGAACTGCAAGTGGAGCTGGAGCAAACCATATCTGTCCTACAGGTGAGCATCCATGCTGACTCCATGAAGTTTACAGAGAGATAAGTTTTTCTTTATTGTTGTTTTTTACACGCTACCATTTCTTTCCTTTTGTTTTAAAAATGTCAGACTGTGCACTGGATCTTTGACATTGTGTAAGGAGGTGAAATTACCTTAAAGTATCCGCTCCCCAAAAATTTAACATCTGTTCAAACTCAGGCATATAAAAAAATCTGACTTGCTACATGAAGATATCTTGACTTTCATCTTTTGAGATGCTCTATAGGAAGTTTTTCTATTAGAAACTTGTAGATCAGTTGCCACTCACAGAGGTTTATTTAGCTTTGTCTATTTCTTTGCAGTTTCTCCAGGTACCTGTGTAGTGATTGAATATTCGGTCTCCAAAAATGAGAGCAAGGAAACTCTTTGCTCTATAATGTTTTTTATCCCCACAAGCAATTGGGTAGCATGATTGCAAATGGTAATCTTGACTACTCTAGAGGCAGCTGTGGAGAAGAGGACACAAAGAAGGATATGGAAGAATATCTTTGCCAGGGGGTTCGTTAGGCAGCATACATGAGCTGAAGAGAGAAACCTGGACTTGAGTGTTCAAAAACTCAGGCAAGCAAAAACACTGTGGAAGTCAGCCATGGAGACTGCCCCCTGTGGTGAACCTCAGCCAAACCACCCCGGTAGCTAGGCAGAACATACTTCTTCGACAGGTGGCATAGAGCACAAAAGTCTTCAGTCTGACCTTTTCTCTCTTATCAGATGTAGGAGAGTGCCAAGAATGTGGTAATGTTGCTTGCCCTGTACCTAAATGCATGTGATGCATGTTCGGAGGAGGACAGTGAGCTTAGAGGGACATGGGACTCAGGACAGCAGTGACTGCTCAGAAGACACCTGTGAAGTCTGTGGGTGTGAGAAGGGCGACAGCCTATTTGTCCTCTAAGGTGCAGTGTCCTCCCGAGGGCTGAGCCCTGTGTTAGGTGTGTGCACTCCAGCACGCCTGGAGGCTCTGAGTGTGACCCTCCGATATGAGGGGTTTTCTATATGCCTCTTTACATTTAGGAATTTGCATACAGCTCTGTATTAAGAGATTTTGCCATTTGCTACATGGCAGAAAACTCAAATATTTCCTGGCAAACTTTAATTTGCTCTGCTTTTGAAGTATTTTTTAAATTACATGCTGCCACATGTCCCTAAGGAGATCATCTTATTTCCTATTTTGTGGTATTTTTTATGTATGTCTAATACTGTTGCCTTTTTTGGTATCTTTTCCAAATCTTGCTTTGAAGTCGGAACACAAGTTTGTGAGTTTTCTGTCACATGCCAGAACACAACTACTTGTGGGGGAAATTCTGTACTTGAAGATTTTTTGGTTGTGACAGATATATTAGAAAAACCCAATAACAACAAACAAATAAAACCCTGATAAAACGAAACCAAACAACAAAAACAACAGAGAAACTATTTGAGTGAAAGAAATACCCCTGCAAACACCTGTGAAGCAGAAAGCAGGATGCCCTCGAAAAGCCTTGGACTTTCCATAAAGATTTAGCTATAGTGATATTAAGAATTGTTTGCGCTTTTGACACATGGAAGTCATATCTTTCACTGTTTTTTTCTGTGAATCTCAAATAAGATTTTGTTTTTTATTAGAATGGCATTGACGCTGATATTGAAAAACATACTACAGTTCTGGGATTGGGGACCGTACCAGTTAATTCCCTTCCTATTGGAGAAAAAGTCGATAGAATCGTTTCTTTGGGAGAGGTAATGTCAATATTTTGCTCTTGCTTTAACATGCATGAGATAACCTTTTCCTCCATTGCCTTTAGGTGTCTGGAAAGTTAGGCAACATGTGATTCTCAGGAGTGCTGTTTTCTTGGATGTCTAGAATGAAGTAATGAGGTTACCCAGTGAAATTCTTCCAAATATGTTTTCATGGTTGGGTCTTGCAAAATAAAGTATAAAGTTCATCACTTTCCAAAGCAAAAAGTCTTCTCAGGGTGTGAAAGAAAAATATCAGAGGAGGGAAAATGCAGAACACTTGTAGAAGAGATAATTTCTTTCACACTGCCCTCTGAGTATGCTTTTGCTTTCTGCAGAGACCAGTAAAAATGTCTGAAACAGGTGCAAGGGAAAGGTATTCCAGAGATGTCGTTTTGTGGGTGAGAGTGCTGTTCTGGATAGTAAATAGTGACTCTGTTGATGTCAGAACCTCTAATTTTTAGTTCCACCTGTGTCATTGCTATCAACTGCAAGATGTGTTGTCTCTTTTCACAGGGAAAAAGTTTGGATATGAGTTTGAAAAGTGAAGAGAGGTGAGTGGGAACCCAAAGTCCTTTGAAAATCAGGAAAGGCCTTTATTCTCATAGTAAAGGAACTGAGTGACTCCTGCTGTTCTGGGAAGCTCTGTTCACTCCACTGATCTCTTGGGGTAGATTAAAGGAAAATATCTTTGATTATTTTTCTTCTGAAGACTGTGACTCTTCACTTTGCAGATACTATCTATTGGACTGGTGCCAATCCTGCTGACATCTGTACAAATGTTGTGTTCCTAATGCTTAAATGTAAAATAGCTGTTGGTGTAAATGTTAAGTGGTTTTGTACAGATACTTCCCAGAGTATGTGCAGTGATGTACTGACAGATAGGAAAGGACATCTCTGTGTGTGAAGAACTTGAACTACAAAATAGTTAAAGGGTGCAAGAAAGGAGTAAAAAGGAAAAAAATAGCAGAAACCCAAGCAGTTGGCTTGTAAGTTTTTAGGGTCATTTGGTATCTAGTCATCAACTGAAGATCCTGCTCCTGTTTTGAAAACTCATAACAAGTTAACTGATATTCAGTTGCCCCCTTCTGCCTCTGAAGTTCTGAAACTTCTGTTTTAAAATTGCTCTGCCCCTCATTTCACTGTTCATGTCGATACAGTGGTTTCAGTTGCTCCTCATACAATCTTCTTCACCAAGAATCTTTTCTTCCTTTGTGAAATTCCTGAAGCTTAATCTGAGTACTGTTTGACAGAAGCTTTGAATTTAAATATTACAGGAGAAATACAATAGGGAGAATTTTAATTTTTAATTCCAAAAGCTGTTGTACAAAATAGCTGGTGTATACACTAAAATTTCATCTGAGAGTTTGATCCAGTTCACATCAGAGATTCACACCTAGATTGTGTGTTCATAAAATTGCTTTTCCGTGCTGTTTACAAATCCTCCAAAATGTCAAGGTTTTCTTCTTAACTTCTATTTCAGCACTTGGGATCTTGATATACGTCTGGGTTTTGATCTCTGTAAGGAGGAGAGAGAATTTTTGGACAAAAGGAAGAAAGTAGTGTCTGAGGCACTGAGGAAGACTCTTCACTTAAAAGAATCCCCTCCAGAAGATGAGGTACTGGGCACAGTGCTGTGGTGAGATTGGTAAAATTCTTTAGGCTTGGCTGATAATTAGGCAGTTCAGGAATCCTTGCCTGTAACCAACAGAAAACATGGTTTTCATTCACTATGATGTGAGATATATCCCTGGTACATTTCAGTTCTGAAGTCTCAAATGTTGTTATATTTCTTAAATTTTGAGGAGGGTGTGTGTTGTGGAACATAAAATGTTAAAATTTCAGGATGTACATACCTTACTTGAACTCTTGTATCCTGGGCTTGGGGCTTGTAATTGTGAGGGGAAAGTCTGTTTCAGAATGTTTAAAAGGAAACTCACACCACAGAAATAGACTCTTAATTGCTTATTTGAGGATACTTACATCTACATAGCTTGATACCTTGCTCGGTGGTGTTTGGCTGCTGTTTTAAGATTAATTGCCTCTTACATGTATATTGTATGAAAGTAAATGTGTGATAATATACACAACAATTTCATTAAGCCACTGTCCCTAAGATGACCCATCTATGCTTTATAGTAAGCAGTATATTTCAATTACAAAATAAAGACGTTCAGCTTGAAATCAAACCTGAAATTACTTGAAATGTAAATAGATATTTTTATCTTGATTTTTTTTTTTAAAATTTAAATGAGGCTGAAATGGGATTAGTTCTGTAATTTATTGGCAATTGAAAGTCTGTGGTTGTGACTGCTGAGTTTGCTGTCTGCAGGTTCCCATCGTAGCTGTGCTGGGGTCTGGAGGTGGGATGAGAGCACTGACATCGTTCTATGGCAGCCTTGCTGGGCTGCAGCAGCTGGGCCTTCTGGATGCTGCAATATACCTGTGTGGGATTTCTGGCTCTACTTGGTAAGCTACATGCAGTGTTGATTCAGAAACTTAGAGGTGTTGATGCAGAATAAAGCCAAAATTACATTTGTGCCATCTGTAGGCAGACAGGAAGTCAAGAATTTTACCAGTTTTCACCTGTGAGTTCTGCTGGTGATCTTGAATATTCTAAGAGATTCAATATCATGTCCAACCCATACAGTTACTGGCTAAATTTATGAATCTATGCAAGTCTGACAGTTGAATATTAGCACGTATTACATGAAGGAAACTGCTATGTATTACCTCAGAGCACTGACTTAAAGAACCTTCCTCATTCCCCTACTCTTGCCAAGAAGAGAGCTGAGGTGGTGCAAGTCACTGGAAGCATGTCCATGCGGGCCACTATGTCATCACCTTCCAAAATGGCATAAGCAGCTGAAGAGAGGCATAGCACTGTCTTGCCCTTTGGTGGACTGGAGCAATGTGCTGAAATATTAGACGTGGCTAGAATGTTTCAGTTGGAGTTTGGTTCTTGGAGTTTCTGGTGAAGCCATCTCTTTGATTTCATAGAGGAGTTGTGCAACCTGACAGCGTAATCCTTCCTTCCAGAGCTTTGTGTGTTAAATTGACTCCTCTGTGCCTAGTTCTCCCACCCCCTTTGATTCAGAGACACGTCCAAAGAAATGTAGGCATCTGTTCGTATGGATAGTCAGTGGTCCAAGCTAGCTTCTCTTTTAATTAGACCTGCATTCTGATGAAGGCTCTGGCCTCTACTGCTGCATGCTGCACCCTTGCCATCAGCCAGCCTATCATGGTTGTTATGTTCTGGAGTTAACATATGTTTATGAGCTTGTTCATGAGTGCTAGCATAGGATGCTTGGAACATACTTGGAAGGAAGGTTAGCAATCAGGATGAAGACGTCCTGTAGGTGTCAGGGTTTTCAGCACATTTTAGAGTTCAGAGATCCTTTATTTATGGATTCTTTACTCTTCTTTTAGCTAGACATCTCAAGTGGTGCAGCACTAATTATAACTAGCTAAAGTTATTGTTTATGTGAGGGTCTTTATTACTGATGACATTAATAAAAACATTTTCAGGTGTTTATCAACACTGTATCAAGACCCTGACTGGTCACAGAAAGACCTTGAAGATGCAATCAGAAGAGCTCAGGGTACAGTGTCCAGCAGCAAAGCAGGGGCATTTTCCCCAGAACGACTGAAATACTATTTCCAGGAGCTGAATGCAATGGAGATCAGTGGAAGGAGGGTTTCCTTTACAGATTTGTGGGGCCTTATTGTGGAATATTTCCTACAACAGAAGGTAAAAGAGTTCATGTTTGGATGTTTACTGCTGTTTGTCTTTCAAGTGGGAAGTCTATCTACCTACATGTTTAGAGTCAAAAACCAAATACTCTCCACCTTTTTGAACTGTTTTTGGTATAGGCAGTGCTGTGGAATAAACATAGTATCTTCTTTGGTAAAGAATATGGATCAGTGTTATAGAAAAATGCAGAGTTTGTTTGGAATGACTCTTATTAAATTAATAGCTTTTGGACTGGACAGGTTAAGCCTGACAGAATGATACTGGTTTTGCAGAATGGGGTTACTGTGCAGTATTTTCTGTGTAATTGAGATTGAAAATCAGAGGGGTAACTAGTTTATTAATAACATTAGACATTCTAAATATGCAGCTGCAGAAATATTTTGGACAAGTCTAAGCATATGCCTGGACAGTGGAGGGGAAAAGGGACTTTGAATTAGTAGTGTTGTTAATCAGAAATGCTAAGCAACATCTTCCAATTACCAAAGTATGGGTACAGAACTTACCTGACTTAAGCATGCTCCTCCTTCCTTGCTTGTGACCAGGAAGATCCATCAAAGCTGTCTGATCAGCAGGAAGCAGTGAAATGGGCCCAGAACCCTTATCCTATCTATGCAGCTGTCAATGTGAGACCTAATATGAGCAGTGATGACTTTGCAGGTACAGACATGGAAATTTATTTTTGTTTGCTAAAGTCCATAAATTTCTTTCATCTATCCAGTTGCTTGAGTAGTGAGCAGCTGATAACAGGAAATACAGCTCAAGCAGCAGTTGGTAGTGCAAGAGGCAATAGGAAACTGATTGGCAGAGTATGGTCATTCTGATAGCAAATGTCTGCATTGTGGCTAAAATGGAGAAATGAGATCCAGAACTGTTGGCCACTCCATATTTTGCTAGAAACTGCCTGAAATTTTCAGGAGCTGAGAAGATTCCTGTAATACATGTGTCTCTGTCTGAATCAAAGAATTAGAGTTCTTGGTGATAAGGAAACTATTTTCTTCTAGTCTCAGTTGCAAAATTTGTGTAGGATTTGTGTAAAATGATGGATTGGCCATCTTGCAGTATGCATCATCAAAATCGTAAGTTTTAGTAGCTTGAGTTCTTACAGCAAAAATATGAAGGCCAGTCCTTCACTGAAACTTTAAACGTGATGCAACAAGTGGGGATAGATGAGTGAGACAGGAACACAAATGCTTGTGTCCATCTGTGTACCATTATGGGACTTGTTTGCTTGTTTTATTCTGGAGGAGTGTGTGTGTATGGCAGTGAATTCCATTTGATA
>VYZQ01000723.1:0-10106 GCA_013400655.1 Mystacornis crossleyi
TCTTGTTCTGCATTAGGAAAAGACTGTCATCCTAAGAGAACAGAACTGAGCTACAAATTATTATGGTTTTTAGGTTTCTTTTTTCCTGCTTTGAAACCTGTCTACCTACCTAGTGAATTCCTTTTAAGAAAAAAAATAGTATAGCTGAGATAACATATCTACACAGCCAAACATTTTTTGAAGACTAAATTATATATATATATGCTCATCTCTTTTCTTTAGGATTATTTTCATGCAGCTGTGTGAACAAACAAACAAAGCAACAAAGGCGAGAAGCAGGTGTTAGAGTCACCAGTTGAATTTAGGCATGGTAATACTGGCCACTGCCACATCAGAGCATGGCTATGGAAATGCCCATAAGCAATTCATAAACCATTTTTTGGCATTTGACTTCCTATAATGCTGAAAAGTGAAAATCTGAATGGATTTACAGAAGCCAGTATGCTGAGGGGAAAGATACTCTGAAGGAACAGCTGCTGAAAGGGGAATGTGCATTACCTCTCTATGCTTGGAGAACTTAGATGTCTAATGCTGCGCTGGACATAGGTGCTTATTTTAATTTGGCTTTTACAAGCCTTAACTTCTCCTAAATTAGAACCATAAATCTTACAGTGACAACTTTATTTCTACCACTATACCATTTCTATGCTACTTCATAACTCTCCTGTAGTATAACGTTTCTTACACTGGTTCTTGGAAGAAAATTTCTGCTTCATCAAAGATCTGATCGTATGTTAACTACAAACTTCTTAAAGAAAAGAGACATGGAAAATGCTAAACTGTATCATTAAATTTTCCTTACAGGTATCATATAAATTGTGTATGCTGTTATTCCACACTATGGTTTTTCACTGGATGTCTTAAAATGACTTTTGTTGTAAACCCAAACCTTATTATTTTCAGAATCTTTATAACTTTTTGCATGGCACCAAGATACCAATTCTATAGAAGAGGAATATGTGAGCAACGTCAAATGCAGATTTTTGACTTTCACATGGTTTTTAGTCTAGATTTCAGAACATTTACTATTCTTAGGTTAAAAAAATTAAATTTTGTGCATTTGTCTAAACATTGCATAGCTACCTATCTCTGATTATCACTCTATTTTTTGTTGGTCTATGCTTAGTTAAATGCCTTGTTATTTTAGGAAATTATGGGGGGCTTCCCTTAATAATTAATAACTTATGATTTAATTTACTTCCCATGCAGCTTTGAGGACTATGTTGATACCTGAATATGCATAGATTTCTTCTAGAAGCTCTGAATTGTTAGAGCTGTCATAGTACAAGTCCATAAAGAAGTAAATATTCAAAATTTTACTTCATAAAAGCAGTGGGTTTGGTCATTATATCGGTTGCTTGACTGTCCCATAAGAAATAGGGACTTAAAACAGGCCTCCAGGTGTGGAGGATAAGATCCTGGGGGAGGAGGTGTCCCGCGGCAGACCCCTACAGAGAGGAGCCTGCCGGGAGCTGACAGATGGGTGATCATGGCACATGATCGCCCCACAGAAGGACGTTCACAAGGTGCTTTGCTGACATGGCAACGTGTGATAGGTCGCTTAGTGAGAATTACCATGTGAGGAAATACTGTGTCTAGAAGAAGTATATAAAACCAGGTCATTTCGTCTGAATAAACGATTCAGATCCAGGAACCAGATCCAGATTCAGATTCAGTCTGAGATTCAGTCACCGACATCCAGGCTGTGTGTGTGGGAAAGCCTGAACTAACAGCACTGAGGCCAAGGGCAAGGAACCTGTCCTAGGATTTCAGCAGTGTCCAGCAGATATTGCTGAAAGATTTATGTGTTCCTGCTGGCTTATTCCTCAGTGTGGCAGATCAGAGTCCAGCCTCTTTCCACAAAATATGATGGTGTCTGTGCTTATTTGGCAAGCTATGCCTATGGCACATTTAAACCTGTTCTTTAATATCTCCATGAATTTATTCAATTACTGATGAATAATTTGTCTTCTGGTGACCTTTCTTCTAAAGACTATTTTCACTTGAGCATTTTATTGTGGTTTGTTTTGTTTTGTTTTGTTTTGTTTTTTTACTTTTGGCTATGAGTTTTGACACTTGTCACACCCCAAAATATTACAAATGCCCAAAAGTACATGGATAGTAGGGAGGGAGTAAAGGTGGAATAGAATGGTTGTATCAGGCTCTTCATTTCTCTGCTCTTCTATTAGCAAGAAAGAATAAAATAGAGATGAAGAATTATATTCCTGTTCTTTCATACATACATCCTCTTTGCATAACATCACTTCTCCTACAGTAGCACTTTCAATAATTCATCATTTTGAATTATGGGAATATACTTCGAGCAAGATAAAAGAAACCAATAGTACAAACCAAAATTGATGACTTTTTAAAAAGAATGCTTTAAATGGCTTCTCCAAGAAGGGCTAAGCATTTATTTTCATTTACAAATAGCAAGCACTTTGGGTTCTAATTATTCACCATTATCATAAAGACTTTCTAAAATAAGACATAATAGTTTGAAATAGCAGTTTAAAGAGCTGCTTGATACATCGAAATGAAAAGTGAGAGTATGAAAAATACATTTAATTATTTCCAGCAGCCTCAGTGTCTTGAGGCACTTTATTTACAGGGAAAAATATTAAAAATAAAGTAACCTGCAGAGCAATTTTATGGTGGACTTTTTCCCTTGGTGAATATAGTTATTTGACAACAACTTTTTCCATGTATTTGCATGCTGTACTGCACTATATTTGAAAATCATTTAGTGAGGGAAATGAAGAATTACAAGAAAGGGCTGAGTCCCAGAAGACCTTAGAGAATCAGAGTGCAGAAGAGGAAGCAATTATTTACTTGCAATAAGCGGGCAATGCAATCTGCAGTGGCAAGATTGGATTCCTGCATTCATGGGCAACCAATATGACATCTCTGATATGACACTGCCACAATTACAGCTGTCTCTATTTTGAACTTTAATGAAGTTGCAGACTAAGTAGCTTAAAATGTACAAAAACCTTCTGGTACCGCTAGGGATCTGGGAATAGACCAAAACAAAAATTGCTGTGACTGCACTGTTGGGGTGCTGCAGTTGTTTCCTCAGCTTCATGGCATTTGTTATGGCCTTGAAAGCCAAAGATTCAACTTCCACACAGAAATGCTCTTCTTTCCCCACAAAACAACTCTGCAACTCTTGCTGCCTTTTTCATGGCGGTCATCATAGCAGTTCTTAGGAAGTGGGAGGTCTCCTTACCATATTATCTGGAATTACAACATCATTGAATTACAGCCTTTTTCCAAGTACATTTCTTGACAACACCAGCACTAGTGAATGGTGGGAGATCTTTTTATACTGCTGTAATTTTGTGGTTCTTCTAGCTCTTCTGTTTTGCCAACCCAGTTCCTAGGAACACCAGGTCTTTGTGAGCAGCAAAAACAGACCATAACGAAGTCAGGTCAACTTTTATCTAGAACTGTATAAATTCAGTGAGGAGCTAATTTTGTACACTATAAAGAGTATCTTTAACCAAAGCCCTAGCAAAGAAATATAAACATTTTTCTGATATTACTATTTTCTCCTATTGTATTGTTGGCTCTCTGCCAGGTGCTATTTTGTACAGACATGAAAAAGGGTTGGTCTACAAGTCGTTGTAGGTTTATTTGGTACAGTTCTGCTTCTGCTTAAAGACACTATGAATCAAATACTCTTTCACTAACTATTCACAAAACATATATCTCCATCCGAGCCAAAACTGTCCCGCTAGTGAAAAGGGCATGCTTACAGAGTTAAAGCTATTTCTGAGATATTTCCTCCTGTCTCTCAAAATCAATGGCAGAAAAGAAGTCAAAACAAAATGGAAACACTGGAAGAAAAATAATTGATAGAAATTGTGTGTCTGCCAACTTGAAGTGAATGAGAATGAAAATTATTTTTGCTGCTAGAGGAGGTCACTTTGGGCTTACAGTTATGAACTTTTTGAAAGAAAAAAACCCTCACAAACTAGAAGAAAGCCTGGGAGTATGATCAAGGTTCCAGATATACCTGGAACCATAAAAATACAGCACAACAAAAACATTAAACAGAATAGATGCAAGAACAACAGTATTTATTTGAAAATGAACTTGTAGAAATCAACTACATGGCAATCAGAGAAATATGAATAATGCCTTTTCAAGCCTAATAGATTACTAAAAGCTAAAACTTGGCACCAGATTTGAGCACAGGAGGCATAAAACAACAATTCTAACATTCTACTGCATAATTTTCTGCCCCATAAATTCCGTAACATTTTGTATCTGAACCATGGAAATACTGTGGCTAATGTATTTTAGCATCTTTGATAAAAAGAAACAAAGCATAGTTATTGACAATGTTCTGCCATGAGTTTCACTGCTGGTATCAGCTAACAATGTCATATTTTAAATAAATTTTATTTTATTGTGAGGAATCATGCTTTGCTCAGGACAACGCTGTTTCTTATACCTGCAGTTATTTATTAATGATTTCTGGTTCTTCAGCTTTATGTATTAATTAATGTCACTGGAGCTACCATTTAAGAGCCTCTTAAAAATTTCATTTAAAAAATCATATCAGAAATGGGTAAAGCAACTGATGTAAGATAAAATAATAAGTTTGTGCCCTAACCTAATTATCCTATTTGTAGATTTTTAAAGGCAATCTTAGGGAGATTCTATGAAACTACTCTGTTAATTGTTAAAGGAAACAGGGCTGCAGTAATTCCCCATCATTTTTGTTTCATTTTAACTTAAGAGAATTTTTCTGTTCTTAGTTATTATTTAGGCCTCCAGCACATCTCCAAAAATCCCTTTTTCATCTCCGTGGGAAAATATCATACAATGGTTTATGACTTTTTTTGGCAATTATTCATTCTGTAACTATTTTTTGGTGCTTGGTTAGTTTTATGAAAGGTGGTAAAAATCCCAGTGAATGATGACAGAGTGAGACTGAGAAAAATTTCACCTCAAGCACTATCAAAACTCTCTACGTTTGGTTAATTTTCATTTCATTTTTTCCAAAAGAATTGCTGTGTCACTCCCCTGAAAGGCTACGAAGTTTAGGTCTTAGAAACATGCATAGAGATCTTTCAGAAATGACAGATTTCCTGCAGAAGAGTTAGTGAAATGATGATGCATGCATTCTGGGTCACCTTACAGACTGAGATGTACTCCCAAGAGCCCTATCCCATCCTATATTAAGTAAAATATAATGTCTTTTTATTTTATAGAGAATTGTACAGAAAGAAATATATAAAAGATTTTTATGCAGCAGAAACTGAGCAAAACATCTGTTATTTTATTATCTACCCTTATGCATTTATCGTAACATGAAGAGGTGACCCCCGTGGGGGGGATGGGCATGAGTGGATGCGTGGGGCACGGGGTTTCTCTGTCCCTGTTCCCTGGTCATGTGTACCCCAAATCCTGTCCCCCATTCGTCAGTTTGAATGTAGCCCGCGGGAATCCTGTACTTAAGGGAGTGTTCACGGGACCCCGGGGGGGTTGTTCCAGACCTGTTCTGGGGGCAGNCTCCTTGATTCTTCCACGGGCCAAGGCTGTCTCACGGGGAAAGGTTGCAGCCACCCCACTGCAACAGTAACAGTTTAGTTTCCTTTCTGCTTTGTAACAGGTATCTCAGCCTTCTGTTCACCCTTACTGTGTGAATGGCTTCCTTCTGCCTTTTCCATTATTTCTCATCTAGGATCTGCTCGAGAGAAACAATGCAGATAAGCACAGTGTAAATTGTTCAGGCTCCTTCTCTCTGAGATACTCTCCCAACAATAAGTTCAATATTATCACTTCCTCACAGCCTACTACTGCAGGCTCACATGCAAAAGTGAAGCACCTACTTGCACACTCAGGCTACAAAAGCCCATGGTTAGGGCTGTGACACTGCCTTGTCATCATCTGGTGAACTCTGACATTAGAAAACCCACTCCCTCCACTCAGAGTAAACAAAGTGTCCAAGAGCCAGAAAGGTCCTGCAGAAGTCCTGGACCAAGAATTATGAGACCTAGCTGGCTCCAGGCTGACAAGTGTGAGCACAGGCCAGCTGGCCCAAGGAATACCATTCTCTCTCAAATGCATTAGCAAAGGACAATCATAGAATATTGCAAATCACATTGCAAATTAATTACAGTAATCCAGGGCAGTGTTTATCAGTTTGTGATATCTTTGACAATCATAGATTGTAGATATCTATCCGGCTGCCTAAACTGTATGATCATCCCTCTATTCGTGCTGTTATTTAATCAGGTCAATCATTGATTTTTAAATTTTTTTTTCAAGGTACTAGACAGGGCAAGTATTTTGAATGAAAGCAATGAACTTGTGATAGAGAGAAATTATGTGACTGAAATGGGAACAGTGTCTACTTGCAGTTTGGAATTTAATTGAAAAGTGCTGTCTAACAAATGTGCTTTTTTCCACCTTAATAAAGTTGAGGTACATTTGATGGTTCCCAGTTTAAATGGCAGCACAGTTAAGTCCATAGCTGCTAAATGCCTAAGCAGAATGCATCCAGCAAATATGCTTTTCCACTATGAATGGATGCAACACAGCTTGATGTACCACTGCACAGACATTCCCTCAGTCACTGCTCCTGGGGGGCACAGGCACACTCAGACAAAGGCAGGCAATCCCTGCCCTCACCCCCAAATAAATCAGGACATCTGGACTGAGTATTTTGCCTCGGGAAAGAAAATACATTGAAGATGGCTGGCATCAGTTTAGAGAATGCAACTGAGGCACTGTCTGAGCTTTTTTGCTTTTGAGGTGATGTGTTACTAAAGGTGACAGGCAATGAAGACTGCAATAGATCATTTGCATGGTATTTAGAAAATGAAAATATATTATGTAATTAGGTGATTAAATAATTTTCTTGACATTAAAATAGAAATTAAGAATAAATGAAAGTTTTTCTAGACCTACGAAAAAGTGTATCCAGAATATGTATCTATATTATTTATAAAACGGATTTATTTTTATTAGATAACATTATGTACTAGAAGAAAACATTTGGAATATTTAGAAAACACAGAGAAAATTCCCAGCAGTTTTATTATTCCCTTTTCTTGATTGGAGAAAGAAGAGAGGCGAAAAGATATACTTGCAATACCTTTGCTAGAAACTGAACCAAGTGAAGTACTTGTACCATCTTGAGAATTTAGACTGCTTACTCCTTCTTAGCAGATTGCAAGCTACTGTCATGGATGAGAAACATGATGCCCTTGAACATTTGGGTAACAGGTGGCATGGCAAAACTTCAGGAAGACAAATATCCAGGAGGCATCTAGCAAAAAAGTGGAGAGCAGAGTGCGTCATTTTAATTGGTTATACAGCCATTGCATTCAATTTGAACACTGCATCGATAACAAAACAACTGTGTCCTATCAAAATTAAATGCTTTAATTCTCCTCTACCTTACACAACTTTTCATTTCCATGATTCCTTTTATTTCTGTGTAATTTTGCAATTTACTTTCATGTAAAAAAAGGAAACTCAGACCTTATTTTTCTCTGTAGTTGGATGTGATAGTACTTAGTTTATCCTCTGCCTTCATGATGTTTGCTCTGTCATGAAGTTAAACAGAAAACTGGGATAAAATGGTTATTTGAATTTTATTCTTAGAGAATTTCAGTGGGGGAGAGCTTCCTGGAAATGACTTACTAGACAGCTCTCAGACATGATACTTGTCTACCCAACCCTCCTCAGCATTTCACAATGTCACTCATCTTCTCAAATACAAAATGCACAGGGCTAGCCATGAAAACTGCTGCAGCAAGATTTGACCTTGGTCCCATTAAAGGCACTGTTTTTGTACTGATTCCAAAGAAATTGTTCCAAAAATGGTGTGACAAGTAAATAGTACTACTTCATTGTATAGTGTTATGGTGGCTGGCAGGATGGGTTGTGCTGTGATGTAGCGGCACTTAGTCTTTCATACACTGCAAGCAGAGCTAATCCTGAAAGCCACTTGAGATGTGACTGTGAGGACTGAACAGCCTGTGCACTTGGCATTGCTTCTAACCTATTTTTTCACACTCTATTTCTCACTGTGAAAACAAACAAACAAGCAAACAAGAATTTTCAGTCCATAACATAATAAAAAGCTTGTACAAGCTCAAGCAGCAAGATAAGGTGATTATTTTGCCCTTCAGTTCAAGTGTCAACTTGTTTTCAGCTGCTGTCAAACACTTTGTCACACCAGATGTCCATCATATCTGTTACATGGCAAAGTGTTTCAGTGCATAGTAAACAAGATGCATGATTTTCTAATACTATTCTTTGAAATCTCCAAAGAAATTTTCACTATAATTGTATTTGCTTACACCCACTGCAGTCCACTTTTAAGTTCCTTTTGAAATCATCCTTATCAGCTTCTTTCTCATGCTCATGTATGTAAATGTTAAAGTTATCTTTAAGGGTAACAAAACCTTACACCACAACTTCTTTTCACGCTCACTTGCTTTCTTTTTTGCCAAATAAATGTACTCCAAAGTCCTTTATTCCGATTTACTCCAATGTCCTTAATATTATACACTCATGATACAAAGAAGACATGTTCTTTTTATTCACTTTTTGTGTATTTCTATACCTCTTAGGATACCTACCTCAAGGAACTTGGTTAAATATAAATAGTGAATGCAAGTGTTCCTGTTACCTCAACAGCAACAGTAGTTGCTTTGCAAAGGACTCTTTTACTCCAGTTCAAGGTCAAATAATTTTCTTCCAGATTCTCTTTTTGTTCTCTAATTTTTTCTCCCTGTTTCCTTATGCCTACATGAAGCATAATATAATGGCTCATGGCTTTTGCAGTCCGTTATTCAGAAGCTGGTTTTGGACCAAGCCATTCCTTAGTTGTGTGGCTTTTTTACTCTGAGATTTACTCTGTGGCACTGTAAATATACTGCTGAAAACCACTAAAATTTTATATAGGCAAGTATGCAGTATTTTGCCTGTACTGATTATCTCTTCTGTAAGCTATAGAATTTTGTACAAGACTGTTTTAAAAAAATATATGGTTTATATTGGATTTAAAATTATTTCTAGATATGGAACCATGCTTTTCAAGCTCAGACTCAATACAGCTTTTTATTAACCCATACAAAGTGAGACAATGACCCATCAAGCTGAGACAATTCCATGCTAGGTTGGAGTGTATATGGCTGAGTGAGCAGTCATGCCCTCAGCTAGTTTGCAGTGGATGGAGGGAAAAAGAGTGTTTTGCTCCTTCTCTTCCATCAGTGGAATTTAATGGAAAACATATGCCTCAGCCAGGGGCCAAGCAAGCAGCCAAATATGACATTGGCCACAGCCAAGACGACCCCTTCATTTGGCTGCAGAAGAAAGGTTCTGCAGCACTTTGGAACAGCTGTACCATGGCTTCTGGTGGATTGCTCAACACAGAAGCAAAGGCCCTCATGTTAGAAAACTGAGACAAACCAAACAAATGCATAAGCAATTAAGACCAATTACCACTCTTTCTCAGTTGTCACTTGGACAGTGAAGAGAGCTGTCACTTGAAATACTTTTTACAGACTGGTGTTGGTTGGTTGGTTGGTTGCTCGGTGTATTTTTTCCTTACAGTGCAGTTTAAAGGACATGTGATAGACATACCCATGAAGGAAGGAGGGGTTATTTTTGAGCATTTTTTGGGCATTCAAGAGAAAATAAGCTGCTATTCAGTGGTAATTTATTTAATCTTATGTATTAGCACTGAACTCTCATTCAGTGGAGAAGATATTGACAAGATATTGGTACTAGATATTTACAAATATGATTCATGATTATCTTGATCTGTTTTCACTTAACTGAATGCAAATTTTGCAAGTCAGAGAAGAGTTTTCTGGGTTTTTTTTAAGTAATTTAACTTAATCGGTTATTTTAATATGAAAATAAAATGAAAATACTGAAATACAATCTTAAAAGGGTTCACCTGAGGCTTTTTTAGTAAAATATACATACCAGTTGTGAAATATGAAGACTACAGAGAGGTTTTCTTCGAGGTAAGATTAATACAGTGCAGAGGGTCAGAATAAACTCTTAATTCTTTCTAAAGAGTAGACACCTTTGGCCAACTCTGCCTAGAGGTAAATCTCATCCTAGGTGCA
>VYZQ01000725.1:10934-24589 GCA_013400655.1 Mystacornis crossleyi
AGCCTGCTGCAGGAGTAGGGCTACTGGCAATGGAGGTAAAACCTGGTAAAAGGGCATATAAAGATGGCCTTGTATGAGATGTACTTATTTTCTCTTCTTTCTACTGTTTTCTGTACTGCTGCTCAGGATTTATCACATTTGTCTTTATTTTCCTTCAGCCATTTACTTTTCTCTGGAACAGTAATACATTTTCACCTGTGTCACCTCACATCCTCTTTCCTGACCTAAGAAATGCTCCAAAGCCCTGCAGACATTGGATAAATACAAGAACAGAATAGTTGCGTCTGGTATACTAAGCAATGCAATTTTTCATGCTTAGTGTGGCCTTCCATCTCCTCTCAAGTTGTGCTGTCTGCCCTGGGTTTGTTTTCAGTAGTTGTTGCACTTCCTACTTGCCTTTTAATACATTTTCCACATCTTTTTCTACCACTGCACTTAACCTCTGTTGTCTCTTGAGTGCTTTTCTGCCTTTGTGAGGAGGGCAACCAGTACTAGCACCCATGTTTTACCTCAACACTTATGGTCCCCATTGAGTTAACAACTTGCAGGGGTGAAATACAGAGGCATCACAAATTGTTGAAAGTGAAAGCCTGGTCTGCAAAAGCAGAGCTAGAGCCTCAGCATCCTTGGCAAAACCTTAGCTGTTACTTCTACACACATTAGTGTTGATGGCTTCTGATGTCTGATTTCTGCAGCCCTCAAAAGGACTGATATAAACGTTGCTTAGATTAGTTACGTGAGGGTTATCGTACAAAGTAATAATCAAAATGTGATTTTCCCTAGAGACATTCCCTGCTGACAGTATTGCTTCACTTTAGCTATGGCAACAACCCATTGGTGTCTAGAGCTCTTGTATAGTTTTATTTCTTTTCCTTGGGAGAGGTATTATTCTTCTAATGTTCCCATCCCAAATGATCAGTGTTTGTTGGGCTTCTGGCTGTGCTGGCGTTTTATAGGATTTCAGCCCACCACTCTAGTTTTTCCCAAAGTGTTCCTTCTGCAGTGGAGAGTGTTTTCAGCTTTCTGCTTTTTCACAGGAACCACTGGACGTTTTGCACCACAGTAAGGGTCATTACTGCCTACTGTCATAAATTTCTGCAATACCCTTTCACTATTCTTTTTCAACTTCATTCTAGTGCTGACAAATGGCTTTTGAATTTATATTCTTAGTAACTCTGTACTGTTAAGTGTTTGCTAGCCAATAGGAGATTTTGCCTCTGTAGGAGCCATAATGGGGTGGCCACTTGCTGGTCTTAATTTGGTTTTTCCTCTGTATACAGGGCTGCATTTCTGTTGCTCCAAAACTCAAAATTGAATGGTGGTGGTGCTAATTGTTTAAAGTGTGAATGTTCAAAGAGACGCCCTCATTTGTACAATTGGCCATTTTAATACTATGTATAATTTCACTGTGCATTTAAAAACTTAGTTATATGAGTAAAAATTTGCATTTTGTGCAATGACTTCTCTATGCACAAGTTGCATAAAATTGGGGAAAGTCTGCTTTAGACACAGATAAAGGAAGAACACTTGATATCATGATGTAAACCTCTCACTAAAACAAAAGCTTCACATTAAAGCCAGGTACCCAAGACTGCATACCTCAGGAAAAAGAAATCCTTAACCCTCAGCTGTAAACAGGTTGCAATCTTTTTGGGCAGAGCTGCACATATCTACCCCCTCTCTTTCTTGTTGAATTTGGGCAGAAGGCATAAGATCAGCTGGAGCTTTCAGCACATGATGATGTTTTCAGGTAAGGGCAAAAATGCTGGGCAATGCAAAAAGTCTTAATTTTAACTCATAAACAATCAACAGTGCTACTTTCTGCTTTTTTGGTCCACGTTCATGCATCCTAAAGGGAAGGCTTTCTGAATTTGGAGCAAGCCATCATGTATCTTTCAGCCTTTACAGAAAGTGCCATGTCTGGGGTGAGTGACATGTTGAAATGCTACCTGCTCGCAGCAGGCAGCACCTCATGTTGGGAATAGAGCATTTTCATTTGAAGTGCTTGTGAAGGGCATGGGAGAATTGGGATGTATCTCTTCCAAAAAGATTATTTCTAGCTGAGATGAGGTTCGTGTTGTGCAGATACAGATACCTGCTGAGAAAATCGAGGTGTATTTATGGGTGCCCTTTCCCATTTAGTTGGACAAAGGTATTTCACTTAAACTGCCTTATAATTTCTGTCACACAGATGACTGTTTAAATTTGTCATTTAAGGCAAATTATGTATTGTGTGTCTAAACATGTGCATCCTCAAGAAGTTCCAGGGAATCCTGTGTACACAAGAGGGTGTAAAGAGGATAGAGCCAGGCTATTTTCAGTGGTGCCCCGTGCCAGGCCTGGAGGTAATGGGTGCAAACTGGAACACATGAGGTTTTCCATTTGAACATCAGGAAACCTTTTTTACTATGTCCAAGCATTGTACAAGTTGTCCGGAGAGGTTGTGGCATCTCCACCCATGGAGAAATTCAAAAGCCATCTGGGCGTGGGCCTGTGCAACCTACTGCAGGTTGAGCAGGGGTTGTTCAAACAGGGGAACTGGACCAGATGAACTCCAGAGGTTCCTTAAAACCTTAACCATCCTGTGGTTCCTCTACATAAGAAGTCTGCAGATGGCCCCATGCCATGGCTTGTTCTTGCTAGTGAAGTTTCATAACTGGGAGCAGGGGAGAGGGGGAAATACATAGTCTGCCTGTGACCATGCTATTAACTAGAATATTTTTCTAGCTGATAAAAATGTCATATCAAGAACTCACACTTCAACCATGGATTCAACTGGAAAAGTGTGAATTTTCATCTGGATTCAGGGAGCTGCTTGATTTATATAATGTTTTGCTGTTGTCCACAACTTGTTTGTTTCTCTCTTCCTTTTCTGTTAGTTTCTGGAAGTATTTACACCTTTTCATAGCACTTGTGGATTCTGTAAGTTACAGAAAACCAGGAGGGCACATTCCTTTGTGAATCATCCCAGGGCCTAATTTATCAGGGAATCTAATGAAATTAAAACTTGCTGGAGCTCAGTGCTTTCTGCCTGACACTTGGTGGCAGGGAGGGAGCAAGGAAAAGTGCTGTGCTATCCACTGTCAAGGCTGCACATCTGAAGCTGTGTTATTTCATTCTTTTTGATAGGTCTCAGGGGAGCCATGGCATTTGCTCTGGCTATACGAGATACTGCTACCTACTCACACCAAATGATGTTCTCAACAACTCTGCTCATCGTGTTTTTCACTGTGTGGATTGTTGGCGGAGGTACAACCCCCATGCTGTCATGGCTGAACATCAGGTCGGTATGCAGCTGTGTGCTGGGGAAACTTCTTCACTTTTCCCAGTGGCAGCTGTGCTAATTTGTCATAGTTCTACAGAACTTTTTTGATGCTTGCTAGAAGTATTTAGAACATGGTATTTTTAATATATATATGTAGGTATTTAGAACACGATATTTTATAAAGGAAGGTGCTAGTGCAGTCTGGTGAAGAAAAGGTACTGATGCTGCTGGGATTCAGCCTGAAGGTGCTCTGGTGCTCTGCAAGTAGGTATCTAGGTCCTTGTCAGTCCAGTAGGAAATGCAATAGTGTTGCCTGATAAAGCTGCTTGGTATTGAAAAGAAAGAATTAATTCAGTCCATATAAACTTCATATTATAATAAGACCATTCCCTGTCTTTTGTTTTTTTGTAATGGGCCTGTCAAAGTTTTTAAGTTCAGTGGATTTTTTAATGGGTGGTGCTAAGCTGAATACTTTAAACAAAACCTGATGTTATCTAAACAACTGGGATAAATGGGGTCCTGCTGGTCTTCTGGGTGTGTGATTATAGATGTTTGACTATAAATCCTGCCTAATACTTAGTACTTTCAACTGCATGTACTTTCATATTTGAGAATACTTATCAAGAGATGTGCTAGAGAATCCCAAATCAGTCATTGTTAAAGACCATATATATTAAAATTCTGGAAGTTTTGGCAGTTTGGGAGACAAAGATAAATAGAGGGGAATTAATACATGTTGTACAAGCCCTTTAGTGCATTTTTCATATGTAAATTGTACTCTTTGGCACTTGAAAATTTTCTTATTTTTCTAATTGTGTTAACCAGAATTTGTATCCCACTCTGGTGATAGGATAGGAAAAAACCATCCTAGGTAAATCTGGTTTCAGTCTTTAGAACTGATCATTCTCAGGGGCTGGTACTGCTTTTGGAAAACTTCAGTGAGCTGCTTGTTGCAATATGTAGCAGGTACTTTCTAGGTTGGCAAAAAAAGGGTAGGATTCCCATAAATGCTTATGGAAGATGGCATGCTTCCAGCTGAATGTGGATGTTTCAGTATCTCAACTCTGACTAACAGCAAACATTGGGAAATTGGGTTTTTCACCAGAAGGAAGCAACACTTCATGTAATCAGGTCTCTGCAGGTCATATCATTAATGACAGGTATTGCAGCACCTGGTGTGAAGTCAGAAGTAAACCCAGTGTCAGTGCAGTTGTGTCATTAATGGTTGTGAGACACCACACCCTAATGATGTGATAGTTATAAGAGCAAGCATCCTTCGAGCCTTTTGTCCTGTTGCCTGTACCTCTTTTGTTGAGGAAACATGGCTGGGTATTTCCTTCAAACCTTGTCACCCAGCAAGGGACAGATGTGCTGCTGACCAGCTAAGTGAAGGGGAATTGTGTTCAGTGTGCCTGTATCAGAAGGCAGCTTGTGAGTGCAATCAAGCATTACCTCCGCCACAGGGCTCCTTCAGTCATCAGCAGTAGGCAGGGCTGAATTCTTGCATGGGCCTCAGCCCTTGGCCAACTGGAAAATCGTTCTGAGGTTGCAGCTTTTTTTCCTCCCATCCTCCTCCATCGAAACCAGGAAGCATCCAAGATTATGCACTTACTCCTTTAGCCAGTCTAGTTCAGTAGTGAGACTCCATAAGCCTGGCTGATGAGCTGGTCGTGCAGGCACAGAGGACTAACACCGTATCCATTCCAGGCTTATCCCTCAAGGTGGCTAGTCTTGCAAAATTCATCATTGTGACCAACAAGGCAGAACAGCTATAAAGACTAGGGTACCATTCCTAGAGAAGTAACTGCCAAAAGGCAGCTACTGAAGCAGTTTTAAGAGTTTAGCTGTAGTTTTGGGGTGAGATTTACCCACCCTTGCGAGTAAGCAGTAATTTTAACTGTCACTTGTTTGGTATGGTTGACAGAAAATAAAGGGTTAACTTTCCTGCTAAGGGAAAGATAACATATATCATGAGGGAGTTCTACATAGGAAGCGTATAAGAGAACTGTATGGGTCTGCCTAGCCCTGTGGTCTACATAGGAGGCATTTTAGAGAGCTGCGTGGGTCTGCCTACAGACCCACTGCTGGCTCGGTAGGCGCTGACTTGCCAGAGATGGAGTCTGCACCTTCCGGGACCACATGAAATCAGATTTGTGCCAGGAGGTGGCGGCCGTGTGCAGCTGATCGAGAATTAGAAACTCGGTGCCGGTGAGATACCCTCACTGGTTAGAACACCTTCTGCTGGAAAAAAAAGTTCTGATTTTAAAGATTTAAAAAAAAAAAGGACATACTAGTTTCCAGCTGAATTTTAAAGTTATGCCAATTATCTCTTTTCCATCCCCTTCTACCCAGTGGAAGAGGTAAAGAGGAGGAGAGGAAGATGAGATGCTGTCCAGGTGCCTCACTCAGCAGCAATCTAATGGTGCTGCTGCAGTCCTGAGGCTGTGCAGTAGGTAACTTGTCCCTAGGATGCCTTCTGAGCCTGGGCACTTTCCCATTAAGTTCAATTGCCAGAGGCTGGAAATAAGTAGTGGTCACATACAGGATTATTTAGCAGGAAAGAGTTTGTAAGATAAAAGGTGGTTTGCTTCCTAGGTAAAGTGAAGGGGTGTAGAAAATTAACATCATGTGCATGTTGGACTTAAATGTCAGGATTTTTGGGGACTCCTAAGTGTCCAGTTCTGATGTGAAGGTCATACCAATTGTATCCTGGTGGACAGATGGAAGGAAAGAAGGAAGGAGAAAAAGAAGGCTAGTCAGCCATTACCAATTCCTCATGAAGTGAGGCTTTTCTTCAGTGATTCTTCATGACTGACTTCTTCAGTGTGGATGTAAACAGAAGGCCCATGTCTGGGCAAGTCAGAGGAGCCAAGACAGACATCAGACCCAAAGGGGCTTATTTCAGGTGGTGCCTGCATGATTTCAGTAGAACTGTACCGGGGGGCTGACCCAGCCAGGACTGTCAGCCTGGCCCAATACCACTGAGATCATGGGGAAGCAGCTGTGTGCATGCAAGGGGCAACGCCTGCACAAGGATCCAGAATTGCTTTGCTGTGGATTAGAGGAAGAGGCACATGCCTTCTGGCCACACTGTTAGTTGTGTAGCATTTGGGATGCATGCTTGGTTCTTTACTTGCTGTTTCCTCCCATGGTATGAAATATTAAAAGTAGGTAAAGGGTGGACAGGCTAACATGAAAATTAAGTTTTGGTAAAGTAAAAAGAGTATAAGGAGGAAAATAAGCAAAAATACTCTCTGCCTCCTCTTGCTGCGCTGAAAATTTCAGATATTTGGATGAGCAGGTATCTTTTCAGATAGGGTAGGTTACCAGGGACCACTGACCAGGCTTTCATATACAGCTAAGCAAAGGACCCATGGTTTGTAGGAGAGGCTTAATTTCAGTTTACTGCTCAACCGGTTGGAAAAGTGAGGTCACAACTCCAAAATCTGAGTAAAAAAGTAAGGGGATCTTCAGATGCTTTTGATTTCTGCCACTGCACGCTGAGCGAATTAAAAATTAACAGCAGAAACTGGAGTTAAAGCCATGATATAATGTGTTAGAGTTCCTTGGCTGACTATCAGTGAGACGCATCCAAGCATTCAGGTGGTAAACAGTTATATTTTCTTAGTAGTAGGGTTTTTTTTTTTCCTTAGAAACTAAAGCATGAGTTGGATATTAAAAATGTAGTCTCATCCTTTAAGACCTAAACAAAGAAACAATTTCCTGGCTGAAGCTTTAACAGTTTCAGCAAACCTGGGAGCCGTGTAAATCAAAACCACTGGCAAAATTCCTCTTTTCAAAAAAATAGCTGACTTCTTGTTTCATTTATCTGTCACAGGAACAAAAGGGAACTCCTAGCATTTGTATTGAAAAACAATGTGTTTTCCATTTTTCATTAGAGGTTAGTGACCCGGTTCTTTTCATGTTGAATGAAGCAACACATAGATTAATGCCTTCCTCTCCTTCATAACCTGCAGCAAATGCAGAAGTTACTGCTTATTTTAATGAAGTAATTTTAGTTACACTTAGCAACCTGTTTATAAATCTCAAACCTTACACTTTAAAATACTTTGTTTCTTTTTACCATCAAAGCTAAACGTTGCACAGGCAATGTCAGCTTAGATATTTAGTGCCTAATGTCTGATTCGCTTATACAAACTTTCAAAGAGCTTTCTATTTAGTAATTTTTTTTTCTGTAAAAGAGCAAACTGGAAAAGAAATCTGGAAACATTAACTCTCATCCAGCTGCTATGTGAACTACCTGGTGGTAGTGGTAAAACTGTTGGCTTGGTGGCCGGCTCAGGTTATACTCCATTCTCTTACTCGGGGTGGTCCAATGATAAAACATGCATTTCTTACATACCAGGCCTCAGCGTGCTGGGGTGGCAGGAGGTGAGTGTTGATGCTGGGATCCAGCCTCGTGCTGTGTTCCAGACTGGTGTGGGGGATGTCTGATAGGAAGTTACATCCGCCTGTTTCCATTATTGTATTACTTAGATCCTTCACTGCCTTTGGCCACTCTCTGCTGCCCTTGAAGGCAGATGCACAGACAAAGGGGCTGTTCCTTGCTCTCTGCTGTGGGCTTTTTCCTTGCCCATCTCTTTCTGTACTATTTCTTCCAGTTGTCTTTCCCTATCTAGTTTTTCTATTCTTTCTCCTCCTTTCCCAGTCTCTAGTTTTTCATCATCAGTCTTGAATCTGCCTTAAGAGTGGGGCAGTGCAGCCTCCAGGCCTCCAGCCTCACCCTTCTGGGCCTTTCCCTTAGTAGGAAAGAGATTGCATCTTCCTCTGGAAGTCTAGAAGTAAGCATGGGAGATGTTTCCTTTTCTCTGCTCTTGTTCTCTGAAACACAGCAATTCACACCAGAGAGAAAAGGTGTGGGGAAGACACAGTAGGAGTTGGGTTGAGACACATCTAGAGTACATGGATGATACGAGTTGAACTGGCAAGCCTCAGCCAGCAGTTTCAGGAGTCATTGTCTTGGTTTGGTGAAGTAAACAAATACCCAAAGACATCCTAAAAACAACCTGAGACAATTTTTTCTGATTCCAGGGGTTTTTAGTGAAGGGGTTTTAATTTTTAAAAACAGGGTGGTGGGAGTTCTCTTCTTTCTCAGTCATCTCCTGAGAAACAGTTGAACTCTTCCAAAATAGCTAAAATTTTCAAAAAGTGCTGCACTCATTACAGACATCTGGGAAAACTTTAGTGTACTAACTTGGCAAAGATACAGCAAAGAGAAAGAAGTCATAGAAGGGAAGTTATTGCGTAGTTTTTAATTTTAGTTTTTGCTGTATATGCAGAACCATCTCAGTGATGGCCTTGGGGAGCAGAGTACTCGGACCCAGAGTGTATGTTGGCCTGGGAAAAGAGCTATTGAACCTGGAATCCAAAACAAAGCTATCTAAAATCTGGTATTTGCCTCGACATTCAAGGATTAGATGAGTACATGCTCTTTGTATCACAAGCTATGGCCTTAAATATTTGGTTAGTCAAGATGTCAGCCTTCAACCAGGGTTTGTACACCTCCTTTTTCTAAAGTGAGGCCTCTGTGGATTTCTGATCATCTGGGCTTTAATTTCACATAAGCAATATATGGTTCTTGACACACGCCTTTGTAGAAAAATATGAGGGAAAAACCCCACAGGCTGCTAAGGAATGTGTGTGAAAAATACTGGAAGCCAAAATGCTTTCATTTGTACCTAAAACCTCTCTACAAACACAACTGAAAAAGGCAAAGCAAGGAGTAAAAACAGACTGTGCTATGACTGGAGATTAAATAAAAAATTGATAGTCAGTTGTTAGTTACACCAGTGGAGTGATTTAGTGTTTGTTACCAGTTGGTTTGGAGTGCTCTGAAACCAGGCAGTATTGGTGACCCCTCTCGTCCCTGTATGGCTTCCTGTGACTACTTCCTCCAATGACTCTTTCTCTTGCAGACCATGTGCAGGTCTGAAGTGGTAGGAGTTGTCCTAGAGGGGCTCTGCCTGTGTGCAGCACCGAAGAAAGCTACTGAATCTGGTTTTCTGGGGGATGTGGTGTGTCAGTGATACAGACGCTTTGCCAGCTGGGATCTGAACAAATGGCATATCCAGTAATATTCCTCAATCATAAATTGCTGCTGTTGCTTATTTTGGTTTTTTTGTTCACTTTGTCATTGCACTGCCATTGTTGTTCATGTATGTTTTGTCTTTTTTGATTGGCTGGGGGGTTTTTTTGTTGGTTTGCTTTGTTTTGCTGAAGAGCTCTGTAGAGCCTCCATCTCATGAGCATTTTGTTACTCACATTGCATTCTTGTACTGTACCAGAGTTGGTGACCATGTTCCATCGGTGGAAGAGATGAGTGAAAGCCACTGGCTGTATTTCAGGTGACACTGTGCTTTCCTTGATACCACATTAACCTGGTGCTTGGCTTTTTTCATCTTTGTAACACTGAGTGTGTGCTCTTTTTCTATACTGTGGCATGCTGCTGCTGCTTCTTTTCTGAGAGTGCTCTACATGTTCTTCAACTCTGAGTTTATTTACTTATTCTGAGCTTTGAGTGTGGATCACACGTCATGTCCTTAGCCTAAAAAAACCGAAACTATAAAACATCACATTCTTTAACTCTGTCTGTAGATATTTAATAAAGCAAAACTTGAATCTCTGGCTTTGGAAGACTTGAGAGCTGAAAATAATGGATTTGATCTTATGGTCTTTAATCACAAAGGTATTCTTAAGCATTGCTTGAGGTTATTTCCTATAACGCTTCAGGTTGGAATTCAAGGAATTTCATGGATGATTTAGCCTGGCTTC
This sequence comes from Mystacornis crossleyi, assembly GCA_013400655.1. NCBI lineage: Eukaryota > Metazoa > Chordata > Aves > Passeriformes > Timaliidae > Mystacornis > Mystacornis crossleyi. Next base: position 20,992 of record VYZQ01000725.1, read on the forward strand.
TTTAGGGATGTATTTTTAAAAACAGAGAGATATCAACCAGAGATCATCAGGATTCTGGTTTGTTTTTTTAAGAACAGATACATGGTTAGAGAGAAAATTTCAAATAAGATAAATCTCTAACTGATATCTATACGGGGATATGTGTATATATATGTGTGTGTGTGTGTGTGTGTGTAAAGACATACAGAATATTTATGTAAAGAAAGCTCTTTGGGATAGGCAATGAAAAGTTTTTCATGTACCTTGTCACATTTGAAGGTTTCCATCAAACTACTAGATTTGCCAGAGATGCAATGTGTTAGTTTGTACAGACAATCTGAGAACTATTATCTATTATACTCAGTCTTAGCTGTTGCCATAGTAATTACATACGCTAAATGTAACAATGCCTGGTATTTTGGTATTCTGAAGTATCAGAGAAATGATTCCACACATTTTAAAATGATGTAGTAGAGAACTTGATGTAGTTCCATATGCCTTTTTACCATTCATTTCCATCCACTTAGTTCAGTTTTGCGTGTCAGCCACTTTCTGCCGCACAGTTTTAATTACTGAATTATCCGTAAGAGTAATGTTTGAGAGATCAAATCTGAGTAGCTGCTCTCCTACATGATGCTGGAGTTGTAGCTGTAGGATAAGGACCAAGAAGTCCAGGAGTCAGTTAAGGGTAGAAATGCTGTGCTTTGGTGTCGGGCATTAGGAGCTCAAGACCAGTCCCTTTGCTATTACAGAGATCTTAAAGCATGAAAAGCCTTTTTTGCCTTAAAAAAAATAATTTAATTAGGGAGGAGTGAAGAAATACACTTAAATTGGAATAGTTTTTACTATAGCATACTCTTGTCTACAGATTGCAATGACCTTCCCAAAGCTGAAATAAAGGTGGCTGAGTTTTACATGCTAGTAATTGTCTGTACTGAAGGAATAAGGTGTCTATCAGATACCAAAGTGATTCCAGTGAGGGAAGTAAATGGATTTTTCGCCAATTTTGAAACAAATAGGCATTGTTACAGCAAAAAGACTGCTCATATTCTTCATTTGAAATCATCTTTTTGAGAGTTACTTATTTGTACACCCATGGGGAACCCCCACACAACTGCTGCGAAGGGCTCTCTGAAAGGGTGGAGGGGAAAACAAAGACACTTGCTGGCATCTGCACTGCCTTGGCCTTGGCTGTGCCTCTCAGTCCCCATCACAGAGGCTGTGCCTCTTCAGTGAAACATTCTTTTCACCCAGCACTTGCCCACCTGCCTTTCTGCCATGGGGTTTGAGCAAAACAGCCCAGCCTTTAGCAAGGCTGCCCTCTCCGTGCCACTGACCTCTGGGAGTGGATCTTTGTAAATCCATCCAGTAACACTTTAATTTATAAAACAGGCTAAATAAATGAGAGCTGATATTGACCTTTACAGCACATTTAAATTACAGGAAGCTTTTAAGATATATTGAGCATGTGAAATGAATTTTTTTCTCTTCACCATAAGATCAATGTTGAAGACATACATGCATCAGCTTTACTCATACTTTTAATTATTGGAGTATTTAAGCAAGGATGAAGTAACTAAGTGGTTTTGGTGCTTCTCTTCACTGTAAAGGAGGTTGGGAGAGACTTGCCTGGTTTTTGATTTTGTTTTTTTCAGGTGATAAAGGTGAGACTTCCTTAGAATTCTGAGGACTGGGCCTGCAAAAAACCATTATGCTTGTCATGAGATCAGGGTATATAAATCCTGAAACTTAAACAGGCAGTCTTGCTGCCAAGAAATAAAACTTTCTATACAATTGATGCTAGAGTAGAGGATAAGAGCATATTGTTTGAAAGATACAAAATGTAGTTGTGAGAATTCAAAATGGAAATGTATTTGGTGTTAATCTCTGAAGTGAGGAACAGACTTTGAAGTTTTTAAAAAGTGATTTATGGAAAAGAATTTATTGTAGGTATTCAAAATAGAAATTCATCTGAGGAATGACTTTGAAAAAAATGTAAATGGACAACTCTGTGTGGATGTACTATTTGAATACTGAAAAGAACCTCTGTAGTAAGATGTTTTTCCTAAAACTTGAACTATTTTAATATAGAAAAGTTCTCTTTTCCTCTTCAGCATGACAGTGAACCCAAATACCTGGCCTGTGACATACTGTGACTTTTCGCTGAAGTGGGGTTATCCTGCTTTGTCCTCCATTAAGCCCCATTCCCCTGCCTAAGGGCAGTTAAAATCCTCAAAACAAATGCAGAGCCTTGTAAGTCAAAAGCTGAAACACTGAATTGTTTGGTTTTCTTATGTACTGTGAAGTGAATAGGTAACCCAGGGAGTAAAAACTATTTGGGGAATGCAAGCTATGTTCATCTTTTGGAACGAGCTTCTTGAACTCCCCATTCACACTTGTCAGCCACACAGCCAACATGAGCCTGGTTGCTGTGCATAGCACATTGAACCTTCCCCCATGTGCAGCTGGAGTTTGGAAAGCCACAAATATTTTTATTTTATTTTCATGTGTACTTATAAAGGAATGTATAATCTTATATATATGTGTGTATATATATATATATATTGTCCTACTGATGTTGCTTGTCAGCTTTCTGCATTAGACAACCAGTTTCCCTTCCAAAACCCCTTCCTACATAGTGACAGCCAAAGCAGTAACATCTCAGCCCTTGTAACCTCTCAGAGCTCTTGTGTGTGGTGTTTTATTTTAGCATGTGTTACAATCCAGTACTCAATCTATCTGCCAGTGTCCCCTTAAACTGGTAAAGCTTTTCAGTTTGGAGGCTGGTCAGTGCCAATGAATTTGCCGGCTAAATGTGCCTAAACTTTAAGATGACTACATATGGAAAAAGGAAGTGATAAGGAAACAACAAGAGACTCAGAAAAAAAAAAATCCAAGCAAAGGGCTGGGTCAGCACTAGTTTTATATGAGGCTGCTGCAGAGCAGCCTTCTGGATTTTCCCTGAACTACATTAACTCATGTGAGGCCTTGAGCTGGCTGTGAGTTCACAAGGATGACTTAAAACTTCTCTTCTTCTATAGTTCTATCAAAAAATGCTGCCCTGGAAACTATTTGAAAGTGTTCTCTTTTTATTTGATCCAAGCATGGTGTCCCTGGGACACACAAATGATATGGTCTGACCAGCAAGGTTCTCTTGGTTTCTAGTGATCCTTAGGGCTGTTGCATAAGCACCATGGCTATAAATAGCTGACAAAAAGTCTAAGTAACAAGGAAATTGCACTAAACCTGCTCAGTCCCTTCTAAAAGAGGTGATGATGTAAACAAAATCTTGTTGTCTGAAGTGGCTGTTGCATATGTTTTACCATACTTAGGATGCAACATGGTGGAACTGAAACACAACACATTTGAGACTGAGAATCTTACCTAACTTTTGAGGCCGGAGGTTTAGGTTCTACAAGAGATGACTGAGATCAAGACATGAACAGGATATAAAATAGACAAGTCCAGTCTTAACAAATAGCTACCCACAAAACAGACCAGAAAAACCTGAATATAATTACAAGGATTAAATGCCAATCTTGGATAGGAGCCCTATGTGCAAGGATGGTTCAGTAATAAGATGCTTTCTAACTAAGCAAAAGTGAGTAGACAGTTTCTT
>VYZQ01000728.1:17617-35591 GCA_013400655.1 Mystacornis crossleyi
TTATTTTTTTTCTTGAGAATGGTAGAAGCTGAGCCCTGATACAGTAAAAAAGGTATTTTACCTCATTTTTGCATGCAAAGTAAGACTTCAGTTAGTCTACAGAAAGTGAGTGCTTAAATAGACCAACAGCAGAGTAGTTTACAGAGTGCACACTACAGAGAAGAGGATTATCAAAGCTATTGTTCTCAATTATTGTCTCTCAAGTATCACACTTTAAAACCATGAAGCCCATCAGTCCTATCATGTTAAAGCGCATTCTCTGCACTGGCTATATGGACAAGTAAGGTAAAACTGAACCTGCACTTGTCATCCCTTCCATGAAAATTTGGATTTAGGAGCAGAATTCAATTGCAAAGGCACAAATACAGGACGTAGCAATCAGCACACAGCAGAAGACAGCAGTGTTATATGTTCTCAAGGAGGATACAGTCTGCCATGTGCTTGTCAATGAACTCATGCATGCACTCACACAGATACCTCTCTGCTAGAGAAACAGAGCTTACTGCACACTAGTTTTCAGGCTCATCTTTCCAGTCATCCTTATCCCAATGTCCTTGTTGCTTAGGGGCTTTTGGACCGCCTGCTGTTTTTGCCATAATAATCTACAGAAATTTTACAGGCAAATTCATTTTTGCTGAAGCTTCACAAAATATTAAAATATTTTAATCATTAAGACTGTAACCTCTATTTTTCCTAAAAATGGGATTTTCATGTAACAATGTATGACAGACGGTTTCTTCTATTAAAGCTCGTTCCTACAGAAGTTAGGGTAACTCTCTGGATACAAATATCAACTGTCTTTAAAATACCAACAAAATCTTTTAAAAGAAAAATCCCAAACCCAACAAACATTAATAGTCCTGCTGTAGAAGCAGCCACATTCCAGATTACAAGCTCTTTGAACAAACGACTTCCTGGCTTTCAGAAATGAACAAACCACATTCCATGTAGCATTATTTTTATGCCTTGCATTTCCAGGAGATTCCCCCTATTTGCATGAGGGTTCTGCCAGGTTTTAATTCAGCACACAAATGACACATAAGTTTACCTGATCAACCCTTAGGACAGTTACTGCTGCATTTGTAGCTAGCTTGATACCCCAGAATTTTCCAAGATACGTGTCTAGCACACCAGCTTCCAACATGTCCTTCACTGCAGCAGCTTCGGCCTGTCAGATTGACAAAAAACGTTATTCAAAACTTTCTCAGGCTTTTACCTAGCAAGGTGGTATCACTTTTCTGATCTCATCTTCTCCGTTCAGAAAACCTTCATGCCCAATCCATTAGCAGGAAGACAAAGCCAGTAATTACTGAAGACTTAATCCCTGTCAAGTTAGTTCAGTATCCCCCTCCACCTCTGACGTAAGACCACTATACTATACTGAATTGAACTGCTTGCTGATAAAAAGAACATTTAAGTATTTCAATTCCAAGAAATTATTATTCTAGACTGTGCAACATAGAGCTTCCAACAATTTAAAATAATCTATAAATACTTCATACTGATAGAAGTACTATTAAGTATAACCCTGCACTGCAGGGCAGGCAACGAGTAACATGAGAAACTACTTACCTCAATATCAAATCCAACATTTTTCTTCCCTTCCTGATGCACAGCATAAAGTTTGGAGATGACCTCATTAGCCTTTACTCCCGAGTTTTCTGCCAGTGCTCGAGGAATGGCTTCAAATGCCTCAGCAAACTTCTTGATGGCATATTGGTCAAGCCCAGGACAAGTCTAAAGTGAAGTTGAAAACCATGTCAGCATTTCAAAAACTGTAAGACAGGAAGGCATTTCCCCCCACACACTTGTTTTTAATGCACATATATATACATATATATAGGTATAAAATAGTATTTGTATTTTTTTGAAAGACGTGTGTGTGAAGATGAAAAGCCAAGAAGCCTGTTTGCTGTACCTCTCCATACGATGTGATCTGCTTGGCTAATTCAATCTCTGTTGCACCACCTCCAGGAACAAGACGTTTATCCTGTGGAAAGACCACACCAAAACACAATGTTTTGCTTAAAGCATCTACTACTTTTTATTTTTTTGATTTTTCTAGTCTATCAAGAATGCAACATAAATTTATTCCACACAGACTTACTAAGAATCAGAACAAACATAAATTATAAGGGAAATCTACAAGAACTTACTCATTCATTCCAATGTCTGAAGAAAAACAGCTTCTTTTGTAAAAAGCAAAATAATAATGCAGTGGGGTTTGTGTCTGGGATTTTTTGGCTATTTTTTAACAGCTTCAACTCGTGGTTAACTGTAACAACATTCCTAGATTTTCTCATCTTTTCTATTCTTTTGGTGGGAAGTATCATACAGGAGAACAATCCACTCTACACTAAGTTTAATATGTCAACAGGTATATCACAAGGTGTTGGGAGTTTTTGTTTCGTTTTCTTTCATTTTAAATTAAGCATTTTGTACATCCTTTGGCAAACTAGAACTTACTTGGTAACTCTGGTCTTTTAAAACAAAAAGTAATCATCATAAATCTTAAAACAGGACAAGTCCTGGAGACAATCATAAATGCACAGCATTTCTGGAGTCTAAATCAATGTCCATGTCTTGGTATGTAGAAAAGATTAAGATTCTAACAGTTTTAACAATTTTTGCATGCCATTTTCCAAGTAAATACAAGAACATTTCCTTTTGTATAAAAAAAGGAAAAATGAAAAAATAACATTTAAGACCACATAAGCTGCTCACTAAAAAATCCTCTGTAAAACTGAATTCTTCCATCCATAAAAACCTATCTGTATTATGTGGAGGAAGCATGAGTTATCACCAATGAACTAGAAATTGTGTCTGCAACCAATCAGTTTCTCCTGATCCCAAGTAACAAAGCTATCTAGCTTTTCTTCTGTGCCTGGTTTCCAAGGAACATTACTAGGGAGTAAGTAAAGAAAGAGCTGACTGTCTTTAGAAAGTGGTAAAGCTTATCTACCTTCAAGAACTCACTCATTACTGGAAAATTGAGTGCAGTCTATGTTGAGCACCACCTTTTATGTACCCAGTGTTCACAACAGCAATCTTCTCTACACAGCCCTCCACACCTCAGTACTACACAGCCATCTCTCCAGCTCCTGAAGGCACCTAAGCAGATTAGTAATCTACAGCCTTTGTAGCAATGAGCACAGGGCAGGCTCAAGTCTTGCCTCAAAGTGATCCACTTCTCACTTTTGCTAACTTGAGTGTTCTTATTACTTACCCTTGTGAGTACTTTGAAAGTATTGACACCATCATCCACTGCTCTCTCTATGTCATCCATCAGATTGTCTGTAGATCCGCGAATGAGGATCGTAGAAATGGCACCATCCTCCTTTTCTATTCAGAGACATGCATTACTGAATTAATTCATTAATCTTATATCTAACACACATACAAACACACTTTAGAACAGCAGTGGCAGAAGTTCTACAGAACATACATACCATGCTTAAACACCACAACCTGTGTATCCCCAACCTCTGATAAATACACACTATTGCAGTGACCCATTTCTTCAAGAGTAGGGGGAGTCTGGAAAGAAAAACATGGGTTAAGAATTGAACTCATCAGTTCTCACCCTCCTGCACCTCATTTGGGAGGTACATACCAGTCTGGGTAGGGCTGTTGCACCAACAGTTTTGCAGAGTCTTCTCAGGTCCCACTTGGAGTTCAGCCTTTAAAAGCAAGTTTCCATAAAAACGTTAACACATACAAGAGTATTCTCTTAATTTGGCAGCATTTTGTAAACCAATGGCAAGATCAAAATTTACTGCATCAAGACTCAAGTATCCACTTAATTTTTTTTTGAGTTATAAATATCAATTTTCAAGGATGCTGTGCAAATTTTAAAACAAATAGTTTCAAGCAAATGGAAATCATCAAACTTCATCCTCTATTGCAAAAGATTTGAATTTATCTTTAAAATGCCTCTGTAATAATAATCCTTCTTTGTTATACAAGATTACAGTATCACACTCCATTTCCAGAAGTGCAGACTTTTTGGACAGCACCAATAAATTTAGAGCTTTCAACAAAGGACCACTTATCTGTGCGAGATGGTGAGAGCTGCTGCTAAGTATATCTGACTTTATATGATGCAGGATATATTCTGAAGATCTACAAACATGATTTATAGGCAAAAAGACAAACAGAGCAGAAAAATGACAGAAAAGCGTTAAGAATTGCCATCTCTAAATACATTAGAGATGCATGGAACCATCTCATCATTGCTAAATCATCACATGAGGACTGTGATGAGGGGTCTGAAACTATTGTGGAGTAGTCTCACATGCCTTTGAGACAAAATTCCTCTTTATCAGAGCCATGATTTTTGATATTCTGGATTTCAACTGTGCTATAGAAACACTTAAACGAAAATAACAGTATATACAGTATACTGTAGATATAACCAATATGCAGAAGTTACTCCTCAGTTAGCTGTCAAACAGAGGTGAAATTCTATCAAGAAATTTAAGGTATGAAACAACCAAATTGTATGTCAGGTTTTGACTTACTAGAAAAACAAATCATCTGCAGTATTTTTCTGGTAATTAATTTAAGAGCTAAGAGACAAGATGGCAAGTACATTTCATGAATCTGGTAGACCAAATGTTTTCATGCTCTCCTAGTACTTACCTGACTAACATAAGATTGTATTTGTTGGCATAATGAAGAGCCATATCTGCCACTTTGCCACCTGTTACTACTACATTTGCACCACTGTCAGCAATAGCTTTGACTTGCAAATCCATTAGATTTTCCTCTCCTTTACTGAAATTCATCAGTTCTTCAGCATTCTTTATTAGGACGGTGCCCTAGTAAAACACATACACTGTTACAATTTAGCATTAAACCACATGCCTACAAGTTTCTGACAAACCATTTTGTCTCCCAACCTATCTATAAACCTCAAGTCATCCTATTTTGTAATACTGACACCCTCCCCAAGCAACAGGGTAAAACAAGAGGAGAAAAAAAAAAGCAAGCCACCAGGCAATTCTAGACAACCTCGAGGTTTAGAAATTCGAGCTGTCGTTTGGCTCAAATAACCCAACAAAACCAACACCATTTCCCTATCCCAAAAACCCTGTGAAGCAATCAAGGTTCAGAACTTTTCTGTTAACTTTTCTAAACTAATAAAATCAATATTCACCAAAATACCTCAATCACCAAGTGTCGAGAATATTTATAGCCAAGTCTAAAAATAAGAGCACATAAACATAAATAGAGATGTAACTTATTTTGAGCTTTAACATACCTTAGTTTCAGTTATCATACCATCAAAAGGGCAGGAATACACGGCTATTTTTGCATCTTTGACAGAAGTAACATCTCCTTCAGTTTCTTTTTTAAAAACCATGCCATGCAGTACTGAGGAAGCAGAAATACCAGCACCCTGAAAGGAAATAAATGGAATCTGAGACTTTTTACACGGGCAAGTAGTGATAAGACAAGGGAGAATGGTTTCCCACTGAAACAAAGCTAAGTCTAGATTAAAGATCAGGAAAAAATTCTTCCCTGTGAGGGTGGTGAGGCCCTGGTACAGGTTGCCCAGAGAAGCTGTGGCTGCCCCATCCCTGGAAGTGTTCAAGGCCAAGTTGGACAGGGCTTGGAGCAACCCGGTCTAATGGAAGGTGTTCCTGCCCATGGAAGGGGGCTGGACCTAGGTAATCTTCAAGGCACATTCCAACCCAAACTATTTTTGGATTCCATGAATGGGGGAACACCATATTCCTGACCATTTATTGTCAGAAAGCTACACTAACCTGCCTGAAAAGCAGACCTTACAATCATTTGGATGGAACGCCGTAAATGTAAGACTTTAGCTTATTCAGCAACAACAAACATTGTCTAACAAGTTCCCATTTTAGATTACTTTCAGTATTAATGATTTTTGTTTCTGACTGCTGCTACTGGGCACTAAACAAGAGAAGTAAAGACTAATTTCCAAAATTTACTACACATGCCACAACAAAATTAGAAAAGACTCTTTGGAAGTTCAAAGAATAACCTTTATTACACTATTTACCTTAGTAATTACAGTAAAGCCAGCTACTTCAAACTTACCACAATTTTGCACACTCTGATATTATCAACGTTGAAATGACCAGAATCAGGAAGAATAGAAACTGGTAAAAAAGAAAAAAAGAAGAAAAAAAAGAAAGGAGGAAAAAAAAATATTAGTATGTCTTGCCTAATGAATAAAGTAGAACGATGACAGCATAAATAATGTCTGAAATTTTTCTGAACCACTAAATTTCAGTGGTTTGAGATACCTGCTTAAATTCAAGACCATTATAACCTGCTAATAACTGGCATAGAGAGAAACAGAAAAAATTTTTTAATAAAATAATAATCAGAAAGAAACATTTACTCAAGCTGCTCAGTTAATTAAGTTTAAATATGCACTGATACAGGTAGAGTCAAGAGATAAGTCTGATCCAGAGTATTTAGAGAAAACACTGGAATTAAAAATGAAGATTTTTTCCTGGAAATCTAAAGGGAGAACTCAACAGAACTACAGTCTTGCTTCCATTGTTCTGTGGCTGCAACTCATATCAGCTTATGTGAAGCACAGTACGTCCTCCTAATGATACAAAAAGAGGGAGAAAGATGGGTTTCTGCACTAAAAAGACTTGAAAGCTATTTCTAGAAACACTTAATAGGAAAGGCAAACCTTTTCTGAGCCACAATGCCAATGCAGAGTTCAACATGAGGAAATTACCCTCATTCCAGAGGTAAGGCATTCCATCCAATCCAACCTGCTAAACTAACCATACTTTCTATCTTACATGAAGATGTAATGACCGCAAGCAAACCTACTGAGTTTTTTAGCTGCATGCCCACACCTCTTCCTGCCCACTTACCACAGGCCTGAGCAATAAGCTTTGCCAAGAACCATTCATTGCCATATTGTTTGCTCATCACTGACGTGTGCAACAAAGATGCCACTTCTTCAACATCTCGAAGGTTCTTTGCAGAACAGCACACCAAGTCTGGAAGAATTTCTAGGGCTTTCTTGCAAGCCTTTTCATATCCTTCAATCACCTGTGCAGCAAACAATAAATATTCACTACAACACTTCATACTGCTTTTATCTGCTTTTCAAATAGCCATAAAACATTATTAGATGCAAAAGTTTATAAGGGAAGCAAGCAATCACAAGCAGCAGAACACATGGTTCTCCTTCAAACATCTTTATCTAAAAAATTAGTTGAGAAGAAAGCAGAAGACTCACAGTATTATGACCCAAGAATACTGACCAGTGGCAATCTGGATTCAAGCTGTGTGAACTGTAATGAGACTATAACTTGCCTCCGAGACAGATAACCCCATCCTCAGAAGGTCTTCTGCTAACTCCAGAAGAACTCCAGCAAAAACAAGGACAAAGTTTGTTCCATCTCCAACTTCTTGTTCTTGCATGTGTGAAGCCATCACAAGCATTTTCGCAGCAGGATGCTGGACCTTTAAAAGAAGTTACACATCTTGGTTACTAACACTCCACCTAAGATGGCAGCTTCAGGCTTATCTATGCATCTCTCTAAGCTCTCTTATTTCAAATTGTACCTAGAGATACTAATAATGCACAAAATTGGAAAAGAAAGCAGCACAGATAATCTTTATTGGCCAACTCCCTTAGTAAGAAAAAGTACAAACATGTATTCAAAAATAAATAAAATCAGAGAACTGAACACTACCCCTACAACATGCATTAGACATCCTTGACATTGGTTCTGAGCTACTTTTACAGGATGCAGTGGCTTCACAGCTGAGTTCTGCAACAGGAGAAGAGTCTGGAGTTTAGAACTTCATATGGAATTCATGTGTAACATACAAGGTACATCTAAATAACAGTTTGATTTTAATGGGGAGGAGTGGGGGGGCTCTGCTTAAAGATTGCATTGCTTCACTTTTCTTTCAAATAAATGCAATAAACCACTATATTCCTGAATATTTATACCTGACATTTTATACAAAAAAGTAACGTGCGAGTAGGTCACTAGTATGCAATTACATTTTTTAAAAACAGAGCTGACACTTCCACAGTCATTCTACTCATACAGAACACTAACACAATGCATTCAGCAAGGAACTACTTCATATTTATATTTTTTCTATCACCAAGTATAAAATTCAGTAAAATATTAGTCATGTTGTGTCACAAATATCAATTTGAAGCCAGAGGAAGAATTAGGAGAGGACAGCCTTTTCATGCCTTTATAATTTTTACAGAAGGATGCTGCTATAGCCTCAGATTCCTAAATTCAATTGATGGATTATAAGCAGTCAGGAGAACGTGGCAACCAACAACGCTGGGATATTAACATCCATGTCATGCAGACTTTTCCAAACCACTGCATTTCTAGACATACCCTCTTCTAAACCTACTGGTTTGGGGGAAAAGTAGGGAACTATTAAGCATCTCCTACAACTATTAATGCTGCTTCACAAAAGAATCATATTCTTTAATGTGGACCTCAAATTCAGCAAAAAAAGTAAATGATTTCCAAAGTGACACATGTAAATCATCTGCCAGAGTGACATTTCCTTACTGACAGTCAGAACCATAGCAGCCCATGAGCAGAAACACTGGTTCACAAGTGACATCTTCTGAAGCAAGAAAACTTACCTCTAGCTCTCTCAGGATAGTAGCAGCATCATTTGTAACAAAAAGCTTTTCCAGATGATTGATAACCATTTTGTTCATTCCTAAATGGAGAAACAAAACAATTTTTAAAAAACATTCATTATGCAAACAATATTTTGTACACAGACACTGTTTCGTAACTTTCAGGTGTATCTTGCACAGTAAACTGTTAGCTCTGTTTATAATTTAGGAACTTTAAAAGATTTTTGTGAAATAACACTTGAAGCGTGTGACATTAAGGAGAAATCAGTAATTTCTGAGTAAGCAATTTTCAGAAACATCAGCACGTTATTCAATTAATACAGGAGAGTATCTTTTGTTTCTATATATCTGACTGAACAAGATTGTGTTCACTGTGACTACTACCATGTTATTGTGTTTCCTTTAATTTTTGTGCTTTTTCATACATTTTATATCATGTCTCCAAGCGAACACAATAACTGCAACAAAAACCTGACAAAAGCAGACATTGAGCATAACTAAAAAGCTATCAAAACAAAAACTGATTTCTACAGTCACAAGGAACATATTTACAGTTTTAGAGCAAGTCCAATGTGCTTCCCTCAGAAACAAACAGTTGCTTCTTTATCAAGGTATGTTTAGCCTCTGAACATAGCATTTGTCTCAAAAATGCAGCTATAATTTTAGGATTTATTTACCATTTGGTCCATAAGCTGTACGGGTGGTTTGAGCAAGTTCTTTGCATGCCTGGATGTTTCTGTAGACAGCTTCTTCTAGTCCTGAATAATGCTAAAGAGAAAAATGACAGATCAGAATTAGGCTAACAAAAAAAAAAAAGGATGAACTAGTAATTTCTCATCAAAGCAGTGCCAGTCTAATGAGTCCCTCAAAGTTTTTTATTAACATACATTTGGTATTTCATTTACAGTTTAAACAGACACCAAACTTTACCCAAAGACAGTGAGAACTACTGTGTACACCTTCTCAACAGCTCCGTAGGCACAAAAAGCTTCTAAACAGAAAATCTGAACTGTGACTCAACTTGCAATACAGTTTGCACCCCTTCAGTCTTCCAAAAACGTTTCGTACACGCCAAAGAGAAACAGAAAACAACCAAAACCCAGCTGGAGAGGGGCAAGGGTTTTTGTATCTGCTTCTTTACTCACACTTTTGTATGCTACAAAAATCATTTAACTCAGTTCTATGCTCAAAACATGTGTGATTTGAAAATACAGAAGCAGAATGATTGAGTAAAATATTTGTGCTTGAGAAGGTGATCAGCCTGGCTTCAGTTTGGAAACCTTAAGACACGATGGGATCCCCCTAAAGGACCTTAAAAAAGAAGAAAAAGCAGGATAAAAAGTACTGTGCAACCCTTAAGAGAAGGGAGAAAAGTAGTAATAATGTTTACTCTCTAAATACAAACCAAACATCTTAGATTGCCAGCTGCCTCCTTGTTTTGCAGAAGACAACTCTTGCTGTTCTGGCCTTGAATTGTCTAACAGTGAACCAGCAGCGAGGCCATTCTACTTCCCTGTTCTGCCCCTGCCCTAGACGTATGCCATTATTTGGTTTCAAGGATTCTAAAAAGAAACACAGAGGGCTTTCAGAGCTGCTACCTTCACTCTTCTTTCTATTAAGTAGAAGCAAACAAATTTTCCTATTTTCCCTCTTTCTTGGAGAGAGGGACGTTGGACAAGGGCCTGGATAGACAGGACAAGGGGGAATGGCTTCACATTTCAAAGAGAGTAGGTTTAGATTAAGTATTAGGAAGATTTTCTTCCCTGTGAGGGTGGTGAGGCTCTGGCACACATTTCCCAGAAAAACTGTGGATGCACAACCCTGGAAACATCCAAGACCAGGCTGGATGAGGCTTGGAGCTAAATGATCTTTAAGGTCCCTTCCAATCCAAACCCTTCTGTTGCTTCTATGAATAAGAAAGAAAAAAAACCCCACACCTGCTTGCTTTCTGTCCACTTTTCAAAGAAAGCTGATCCTTTATTAAGGCACAGTCCTTCAACTCTACCAAAATCTTTATTATGTTGACGTTAAATACAATGAAACCGGACTTATGGAAATGAAATTCCATTTCCATATGGACATATGGAAATGGAAAATAGAAAGTATTACATTGTTCTGCATCGCTGACAAAGGTAACAGAAAAAGTCAAGCAGTGCATGGGACGACCAGGACACTTCCGAACAGCTTCAACTACAGGGCCCGGCTGAATGTTGCTGTCCAGCCCCTGTGAGAGCTCTCCGAACAGCGCAGGCACGAGTCGGGTCCCGGCGCAACGCCGGGGCGGCGGGATGAAGCGGCAGGGCCCGGCCCGGGGGAAGGGCGGGGAGTGGGATCCCGGCCCCGCAGAGATTTCTCGAAGGCCGCGTCCGCCAGGCGCCGCCCTGCAGGGCCGGGCAGGCACCGATCCCCGCAGCGCAAAGGCCGCCGAGGGGAGCCGGGCCGGGAAAGGGCAGTGCGCGAACCCCCCCGGGCCCCCGCGGGACACGTGGTGCCGCCTGGCCCTGCCGGCCTTCCGGGGCTTTCCCCGCACCGCTACCCTGAGACTCCTCCCGCATCCATCCATCCATTTATCCGCGCATCCATCCAAAGGCGCTCTCACCTTCGCCCCCTCCTTGAGCATCTGGGCGAAGCCCGGGGCCTTGGGGACGTGCAGCGCCATCTTCGCTCCGCTCCGTGCCGGGGCTGAGGCGGCGGGAGCGCGCGGGGCACGGCGGGAGCGCGCGGCGCGCAGGCGCAGGGCGGGCCGGGGCGGCCCCTCCGCCCGCGGGGTCTGCGGGCTTCGTCCCGCATAGGCCTGGCCGGGTTCGTAGCCGGCAGTGTCGGGAAGGGAGGCTGGGTCCCTCGGAGTCTTTCTTTCCCTGTCGAATTTAGCAGACCGTCCCCTAGGCGTTCCTCGGTACGCTTTGGAAGTTCCACGAACAGGTCAGAGCTTTTATGGCTGCCGATGATAAATGGTCATCATAAAATTGAGCAGACTCCAGTCAAGCGTTTCGCTTAGTACGTACTTGTCCAAATGGAAGCACAATGCACAGATAGGAAAACAAAGTGTCATAGAACCACAGAGTGGTATGGGTCGGAAGGGACCTTAAAGCTCATTCAGTTCCACCCCCCTGCCAGCGGCAGGGATACCACCCACTAGACCAGGTTGCTCCAAGCCCTGTCCAACCTGGCCTTGAACACTTCCAGGGATGGGGCAGCCACAGCTTCTCTGGGCAACCTGTGCCAGGGCCTCACCACCCTCACAGGGAAGAATTTCTTCCTAATACCCAATCTAAACCTGCTTGCTTACAGTTTGAAGCCATTTCCCCTTTTCCTGTTATTGTCCACAAAAGTCAGATTCATTACCTGGTGTGCAACATGCCAATAATTAAACAGTAAAGAGAGTCATTGATGATTTATTTCAGAGTTGCACAAGTGGGTGCTCAGTGGAGTTTCACAAATAATGCATGCCAACTACGAAAACGTTTTACTATTAATACATTGTAGCAAACAAATGAGTTAGTGTTCATTGGCTGCAAGTTACACAGTTCTCTTATTAATTAGTATTCCATCTGCTGTTTTTTAATGATTCTTGCTTCTCATAGCAATTAGTCTTTTGAGTAGTGGGTTTACTGAGTTGGTGGTCCATGACTCAGTGGTAATAATCTCCCCCTGCCAGAGTTACCCTTTACCCAGTTCAAGCTGATTTCAGCACAAAAGTGAGTTGGTTTTATTACGTTTTTTTCTGCCAGATATCCATGTGGCCCATAAATTCTGCACTCTTTGTGTTCATTATCAGTGGATATACTTCTTCCCGTTGTTATCCTCCCCCTACATCTGAGATCATTAAAGCATGTCAAGCCCTAAACCTTAACAAGGCAATTCTACCAACAAGTAATTTGCTTTTCTAACACCTGGATATCACTTAAAACTTGCTTGTTAGCTGCTATCTATTTCAGGGATTAAATCTTCCTTCTTGTTGATTCAAGTATACAAAGACCAAACCTTAAGGAGTATCCTTTCTTATGAGAATTTTAGATATTCCACATTTTGCAAAACTGTCACTGCATGCCCTCATAAGTAGTCTCTTTCCATCTTCCCTGTGGGCTCCCTTCAAGTGCTGAAAGGCTGCAATTAGGTCAGCCTTTTCCTCTCCAGGCTGAATCCAAATTCTCTCAGCCTTTCCTCACAGCAGCAGTGCTCCATCCCTCTAATCATCCTGGTGACCTCCTCTGGACTCACTCCAACAGGTCCCTGTCCTTCCTGTGCTGGAGACCCCAAAGCTGGATGCAGTACAGTCCTTGTTATCCAGGATAATGCCAAGTAATATGCTCACTACAGAAGATGCTGAAGAGCACTTTGAAGGCCCACCTTGACATTTCTACAGGTAGTTGAGGTCCTGCCAGGAGACAGTGGATCTGCTTTAAGTTTGACAAGTTTTAAAAACTTTGCTTCTGTGCCACACAAAGTCAAATACACTGTTTAAAGACAAGAAGTTCAAGGCCTCAGAAATAATACTGCAGTACCTAGCCTGTAAGCCAACAGAGACTGTTATCCCATCTCTACAGCCGACTGCCTGTAAGGTTGTTTAAATCACATGACATGTGGTTCTTAAGTAACCTCCGGAGAGCACAGTTTAGTTTTACTGTCCTATAATTCTTAAAATTAAATCAGTTTTACCCTGTAAAATTGGGTAACAGGGTAACAGTTTTGTACACTGCCCCGGCAGTATAAGAAAAAAATAATGATAGAGGAAGACTATGTAATTTTCCCCACAAATTAACTTCAAAAATTCTGTATGCAGTTTTGCCAGAAGTACTTAGAGGTAGATGCCACTTGAAGCGAAAGAGGAAATTTACTCAGCCATGTCTATCATGACCAAGGAGTGTGGACATTTCCCAAAAGAGTTTCTGGGAATTGGCACAAGGGGCATAACCCCATTTATCCCTCTGTTCTTTTTTCCAGTGTATCTTGCCACACTGCAGCAAGGGAAGAAGGAAATATCCATCCTGTTCTAGGGTCAAGAGACCAAAAACTGTGCTTTATAAAGCAAGTTCTGTAATCTAATACTTCCTGGGAATAGTATTTCTGATAAGCTCCAGAGGGGGCTTATTCCAGGTGCAGTTCATGAAGGCTGATGTCTAATGAGCATTAGATCATAGTCAGGCCTGGGGAGGAGGATGCACCAGCCCAATCCTGTGACTAAAGTCAGCTTCTCTGGGCCTCTGCAGGGGATCACTTAATACTGGAATATTCTGGAGTCTTAATATGAGTAATTGGCTTAGTCTTGTACATTAGATCACAAGAATATCTGCTTCTTCTTTATTAAATTCCTGTGACAAGAGGAAAAGTGTGGTATTACGAACGACACGATGGTAGTGCTTAGTCCTTCACTTGCAGTCAGCTTCAGGGTGATCATTTATGAAAAGCAAAGTTCAAGGGCTATTTTAACCCCCTCTGAAAAAGCAGCACTTTACCATCCTTACCCAGCTTTTTCTTGTTAGTGTCCTAGTAGAAAATTGGTAGTTTTTTTTTTTTCTGGATGGGAGCTGTGCCTAGGTACGATAGTCTTTGAAATTGTCTAATTTATCTTGGCAGATTAAATATGATTTCTTGTTTAATGTAGTTCATTCTATGGAACAAGATAAATTCACATACACATATGCTGTCATTGTATGATAGTCACATTGTCGTTGTGCCCCACAGTAGTAGGGAGGAGAAGAGAGATGCAGCAGGCAGGAATTGTGCAGCAGGACTGATTTCTTTAATTATTTTACAACTCTCTTATAGACTTTTTTTTTCATAGTCCAATTGGTCAAAGGATCAGCCACCCCCTTAGGATGATTGGCTGAATCCTAAAACATCCATTGTCAAAACATTTCTCTACTGTAATATAAACAACGTTAGCAGGTGTCCATAGTTTAAAAAACTCTACTGATAGCTTCTGTGAGAGAGAAGAGTCTCCCATGGGACTAGAGAGAAGCAAGAAAAGTTCCTGCTAGTAGTGTATTTGTATCCACAGTCACATGCCTGATACATCTACCATACTTCTCTTTCTGGTTATAATATTGTAACTTTTCAGGGAGAGATCATAGTCATAGAATGGTTTGGTGTAGAAGGGACCTTAAAGCTCATCTCATTCCAACACCCCTGACACCTTCTACTAGACCAGGTTGTGCCAAGCCCTGTCCAGCCTGGCCTTGAACACTTCCAGGGATGGGGCAGCCACAGCTTCTCTGGGCAACCTGTGCCAGGGCCTCACCACCCTCACAGGGAAGAATTTCTTCCTAATATCCAATCTAAACCTCCTCTCTGTCCATTTGAAGCCATTTCCCTTTTTCCTGTCACTCCAGGCCCTTGTAAAAGTCTCTCTCCATCTTACCTGTAGTCTCCCTTCAGGTATTGGAAGGCTGCAATTAGGTCACCCTGGAACCTCCTGTTTTTTCAAGCTGAACACTCTCAATTCTCTCAACCTTTCCTCACAGCAGAGTTGCTCCATCCCTCTGATCATCTTGGCAGCCTCCTCCAGACTCGGTCTGGCAGCTCCATGTCCTTCTGATGGGGGTGCCCCAGAGCTGGACACAGCATTCCAGGTGGAGTTTCACGAGAGCAGAGCAGGTGGGGAGAATCACTTCCCTCAACCTATTGGTCAATATCTCTTTTGATGTAGTCCAGGATACAGTTGGGTCTCTGAACTGCAAGTGCAGATAAATATCTGGAGAATGTATGAGGACTTCCTGGACTATTATGAGCTGCATTTGCTAATGAGTTCTTTTTGCTAATAAATATTTTAGATTTTGTAGTTTCTAAACTTCTCTGTGTCTGCAGCTGGCAGTATTACCGAAGGCAGTTTTAGTGCTGAATCAGTAGCGAAGTTTCAAGTATTGCCAGAATACCAGCTGCTGTTTGGGATTTTGCCACATTCTTCTGCATACTGATTTCTTCCTTTGAGCAGCAAAGCTTCATGAAAGATTGTGTTGCCTTGAAAGTCTTGTGCATGTACCCATGACAGCATGATGACCTCAGCCATCATCAAGTGAGGCTGTAATACTTTATAGTGTCCTCTTCAGGTGAGCTCTAAAATAGGGTAAGCTAAGCATTTCCTTCAGGAACAGCGAGTCCAGTTGCAATGGAGTGATTACTCCATTTTTTACATGGATGTGAGAGAACTATCTTTCTCTTCTAGGACCAAGCTGAATGTAATTTAGCTGCATCATTTGTAAGCAAAATTGATGCATTTTTGTTTGAATGCTGGTGTTTCCAGTCAGCCAGTGCTAGCCAGTGGTGGCTTTGAATATTCAGCTGCTGACCTGCCAGTGACTTGCTGCACACTGTCTATCTGTATCTTCCTTCAGCATTCCGTGATAAGATGAGCCACCATCATTTTTCCCAAAATTAGTTTCTAAAGGTTATTTTCACGTCTGTGCTGATGTGAGTAAAGTGTGTAAATTTGCACCTGTTGATTTCTGACAATAGTGAAGCTTTTCCAGTAACATTTCTAACTACATCTTTCATCTTGTTTTCCATGCAGAGTTACACAAGGGTCTTTGGCAGCATCGTATCTCAAAGGCTTCAGTTTTCTTCCTCTCAGCGGAATTAGCTTTTCACAATTTCTGCCTGGAGTTTGCTGTGGAAGTGATGGAGTTTTTCACCAGTCAGGTTTTCAAATAATTCACAATGTAGTTATTTGCAGGTCATCTTAAGGCAGGTGTAAAAATTTCTGGGTCAGCTCCTGTAAATCCACATTACCTTGATTAAGGTAATCTTTAGTTTCTCTGCAGCAATCTCCTTTATTAGACCTGTATGATCCTATGCAAGTGATTTCAGCTATTGCATATCAATTTTCCATTAATTATAAATTTGCTCATGTCATCTTTTGTAAGTCGGTGCACAATGTATTTTTCCTGCTGGTGTTAATGATTTAATTTAATCTGATGGGGTTCAGCCATTTATGAGAGTAGAACTTTGAGGAAAGTACATTATTTTACCTGTGTTAAAAAACTACCTAGGCAAGGAGACCAGAGGTACTACCTAAGAACAGTAATGAAATGCTCTGTCGGTTGCTGCAGCTGTCAGGATATGGGATGTTGGATTGTGAGTGATTTTGCTCTGTGTGCAATCTCAGGCAATACTTTTTTTTTTTTTTAATTTCTTCTTGGAACATCTTCCATATGCTAGAATATTTAAAGTGTATTTTTAAA
This sequence comes from Mystacornis crossleyi, assembly GCA_013400655.1. NCBI lineage: Eukaryota > Metazoa > Chordata > Aves > Passeriformes > Timaliidae > Mystacornis > Mystacornis crossleyi. The sequence goes on from VYZQ01000728.1 coordinate 34,433, forward strand.
TAGTAACTGGCAATCTGTGAAACACCATTTTAGCACGAATGAGGTCATATGCTACTAAAGTACTACTTATACTGGGACACTGAGATGAATTGATAGTAGCACGGCTAAAAAAGTGAAGGCAACAGGTGTTTTATTAGATTGCAGATATTGGCTTTTTTTAAACATCTGTAGAATAACTGATAGTTCATCCTAAAACTTTTTGCAGATTTGCATGTTTCCACTACTGAATATCAGTAAGTCCCGGTGTTCCTAATTAAGAGTATATTCCTTTAAGGTGTTTTCGACTAATAAAACATGATATCCTCTTCTAGCACATCACCAGTTTCATAATGTGATGCAGGACTGAAAGAATTTTGCTTGGGTACCAGGCACCTGATGACTAAGAGTATACTGGAAAAGGAACAGGGCAGGCTGTGCTCCTACACACAAAAAAAACCCCTGGAGTTATCAGCATTAGGAAATTTTCACAGAGATGACTGTAAGGTATATGTGCAGCCTGACAGGGAGAAGTACTTTTTGAGTTGCAAGAAACTGGAGAGTAATTTGTTTTGGTGCAATTATTTTAATCACCCCTTTAGTAAGTAAGAAACATGGGATTTATCTCTACCCAAATGCCTTGGACTATCACTTTGAGCAAGCCAAGGAAGTGAAGCATCCTAGACTTTAATTTTCCCATTGTTTAAAATTGAGATCTTCCCTATTTACTCATATAAAGTAATTTAAAGGACTTTTTAAAATATGCTGTTTGAGTCCATGTTGTTGGGAATTTTAGCACAATCACCCCAAGAATAGATAAATGATAAAACAGTTACAGTCAAATCATTCATCCTGATGCTACAAATTTGATCTTCTGTATGCAGAATGCTATAATAGTCTCACATTTTAAAAATACACCACCTCCCACAAAGTAGTAGTTTCAGGTGTCTAATCATTGTGTAAAGCACAGAGCTGATATTACAATGCAAAAAAAAGGGGCTTTTTGGTTTATGCAGTTTTGGATCTTAGCCCAAAATTTACAGTTTTCAGAGGAAGCACACTTCACAGAAGCATGTAACTGTGTCCTGTTGTGGGCTCCTCAGGACAAGAAAGACATGGAGATACTGGAGAGGGTACAGCAGAGGCTGTCGTTGTGTCCTGCGGTAGTAGGGAGGAGAAGAGA
>VYZQ01000729.1:7371-24586 GCA_013400655.1 Mystacornis crossleyi
CTCCCACGTCCTTTTGCACTGGACAACCTCCCAGCAACTCTTTCCCAAGTCTGTAGCACTACATGGGGTTGTTGTGACCCTCACCTCTTCCTTCTGAAGAGCTTATAACCATCCATTGCCACACTCCATTCATGTGACTGTTCCCACCATGTTTCCATGATGGCANGGGACCCAGAATTTTGTCTTGTTGAATCTCATACAGCTGGCCTTTGCCCATGGATTCACCTTGTCCAGATCACTTTACAGAGCCTTCCTGCCCTCCAGCAGATCAACACTCCCACCCAACATTGTGTTGTCTCCAAACTTACTGAGGGTGCACTCAACCCCCTCATCCAGATCATGGATAAAAATATTAAACAGGANCTCCTGCTGCATGACGGCTTTCCAGCTCCTCCTGTTTGTTACCCATACTGTGTGCAGTGGTGTACATGCAATTCAGGTGGGTTACTGATTTCACCCCCAACACTGGCATGCTGCTCCCAGGCTCAGCTCTAGTGAACCTGGTCCTATGCCCTTCCCCTTTCAAACTTAGTTTAAAGCCCTCTCAATCAGCCCTGCTAGAATCCTTTCCCCCTCCTTAGACGGGTGAACCCCACCCGTCTCCAGCAGGCCTGGTTCTGCATCAACTGCCCTATGATGGAAAAAAGCCATTTTTGATAAAGTTCAGGCATGTCTGCACCTCACAACCTTCCACTTTGCCTGGAATAGCTGGTCATTGTCATTTAAAGAACCAATATTATGAGAAAAAAATGAATATCAGAGAACCTCACAGCTTTACCAGAAAGTTTAGTTATTTATACTCTAAGGAATATAAGCAGCTTTGAGACAGCGAGCAAAATGTTAAAATGATACAAAAATTATTATAATGCTTGGAAAGAAATTATTGTTTTGGTTGCAAGTCCTAATTAAATCCAGGTTTTTATTAGAAATACTAAAATAAATTGTTTTCTGTTTGAAAGCTCAGTTTAAGCTCATTCATAAAAGCATTTACTTTCATTTCTCAGAAATGGTACTGTTAAATCCATTTGGTGATGTTCCAAGGACACACTGTTTGAAAAAATTGCTGGGACACCCAAAAAGAGTGAAATGCAGCTAAGAAGAAAGAAAGTGTGAAGAGTGTATGCAGAGAGACTGGTCACAGTGGTGATAATGGCTCTAGAGACAGAAAGGCCACCTCACTGTAGCTTTGAGAAAAATAGCAGTAAACCTGTTTCATCTGTGAGTTACTAAGTGAATATTCATCTTTCTAAGCACAAACTGAAATTGCTCATGGTGTGAAGTGTGTATTTGGCATCATGTTTTACTTATGACCTATCTTTGGCCTTTTTCAGCTACTAAACAGAACAGGTATAATCTTTCATATTCTAAAGTACTGAAACATATTTATTTGTATTTTTCTCTACGAGTGCTTCTTCTGTTTTTTTTTTTTTTTTACTATATTTATTGGAGAAATAAGATCCATTCATTTCTCCTGCTAAGTGCATTTTGGACCATCTGTCTTTGTCCTTCATACAGCTCATTCAGAAAACATCCTTAGGTTAATCTACCCTATTTAAGTGGGCTATACATTCCTTTAAAACTTCTGCTACCAACATCAGCAAAAGAAGCCAATCTTAGTAAAGAATGAGGGCAATAACAGTGCATACATAGGCAGGGCTGATTAATGAAATTTGTAGCTAGGACTGAGGCAGACAAAAGGCAACACTATAAGTGACCAATTACTACCTTTCAAACTTTAAAATTGCCTGTATCAGATTTCGCTGTAATAAAGTTGGAAGCTTAAGTAAGGTGTGCTAGGTTATCCACTTCACCTAAATGACTGTGAAATAGCTAATGCAGGCTTGAGTTCTCTAAAATACTCAACAACATAATTATACTTTCAGAATTTACAGAACAAATGAACAAGGCACAGGTCTGAATAGTTGAGCTTGCAGTTTCTATCAAGCTGATGGAGCCTCATTGGGGCCAGAATCAAAATGTAAATAACAGGCTTGGAAAAAGCTGTATAATACCAGGATCCAATTACTTGACAGGCATTGTTCTTAAAAAAAAGAAAACTGTAAGAACGTATCTGCCCAACCGTCATCAAACTGATTTTAATGAGGCAACACTGGCATTTCAGTCTGTCATAAGGAATTTATTTTATTCCTAAATGTTCACCAGCATACAAAAGATCCTAGAAAAGAGGTGAGTCAGTGAATAGCACCCCCTCTTACACCATGTGATATTGCTAAAACTCCCTGTATTTTATAGGTCTTGGACACAAAACTTTCCTGTTCAGAGTTGCCACCCAGGGTGTTTTATTGAAAACAAGCATCTATCTGCTTGTTCCAGCCATTCCTTCATATGCTGGTAACACAAAAACCTGGACTCTCCCAGATTTTTAAATAAAATAAGCAGTATAGCAAGCCTGGAATTTTTAGTGTTTTATACGTATCATCTATAAGCATGAGTCTGTTCTTGATGAAAAAAATTTACAGCAAAGTAAAGTAGTTTGGTTTCTTCTAATGTAAGAATCTCAAACTTTTATTTGTTTGGGACTTTGTTGTGTAATTAAAGCAGTGCATCATTCCACACACAGTATGTTTTAATTATTGCAATTGATTAGATTTCACAACTCATTAGGCAAAAAAATGCCAGGGGAAAACTAGGAAGAAAAAGACAACTATGAGAAAAAGAAGAAAAGAAGAACTCCTTATTCTGAGTCTACATAAAGAATACTTTGCAGACAGTACTGTGCTGGTAAATTCTCATAGAACAGCTATAGATTGTATTAACAGAAACACAGAGTTTATAAGGAAGACCTGGAGCAATCTGCTAGGCTGGTTATGCTGATACTGAAGAGCAAAGAAACCACCACTGACTGAATCTTTCCCAGCAGAACTTCCTGCTTATAACATAATGTTTCTGAAATGGTATTCTAGTCTGAAATGCCTGGAAAATTTGCAGACTCCAAGTAATTAATCTATGACCACCGTTCTGGACATACTATTTTTAACCTGCATTTCAGAACATCTCTGTTAAATGACAGATTCTGGCAGGTTATGTCACATAGCTATGGTACTACAAAAGCACATAAAAATCCAGATGTTCTCAAACTTTAAAAATATTTCCTTCTAAATGGCATTTTTTTCTAAAAGAATGGACAGATTTATATTTCTTTCTTATGGGCTGGACTTGTTATGAAGCATTTGAATCTGTTGATGCAATGAATAGTAAAACATTCCTTGAGTTAATGATGCCATCTTAACAGCCTTCCCCAGATGCTGTTGTTTCTAATTTTGGGGGGGGTTGCCTGGTAGCAATCTCCTGAAAATATAGTTTTTTTCCCAGTATTAAATGGCCTCTAAAAAGTGAGTTTTTTTCCTGTGCACCATCTCATTGCTTATTACTGCCAGCAGTGTGAGGAATTCTGCATAAAATGCGCATACAACTGAGGCAGAAAATAAAGGTATAATGGAATAGCCTTCAAATTGTTCCTTGCTATTCTGCAACAACTGATATGACATGTGAAATGATATGATATGGGAAAAGGCTTCTGCTAGAACTGACATGCAAGTGTAATTTTTATGGACAGCAGAGAAAAAGTATGCATCAAGTTCACGCTAAAATATAGCTGCTGAGGGGAATTTCAGTTGAGCCCTACTGATCAGCCAGTACAGTATGTTTGATTAAAATAGGTTTCAGTCTGGAATCAGGTAAGATTGTATTAAAAATGATGTTTCCTTAGCCTTTTTTTATTTCCTGGGTGGGATCTAGGGTAGGATCTAGACCATTTAAATAATAGACAGCAATACAGTCTCATACTTTTCAAATTTCTAGCCTCCACAGACACTGAAAATTATCAGGCTGTCACATATTCTTCTCTTTCTGCATTTAAATATATGATATTGTCTTCACATAAAGTTCCCTGGCAGTATCTTTAGCTCTGCCTTTAGAAAATCTCAGAAAAAATTGCAGTTGTTCATCTTTTGAAAGGCTTCTGGAGAACTGTATCAACTTTCTGGGGCACTTAGCTGTATATTCTCAGAAACATCTGCTCTTGCGAAAGAGGTGTCTTGATCTAGATTTGAACAGCTGGATATCTGGAGTTGGTCTGGGTTCTGCAGATCAACCTGAGAGCTACCAAGTGCTGTAGCCTGCAGGTCATGCTGTATCTTGCATGGAAGTGTGTGGCGGTCACCCTCCGGGGAGATGACTTGGGAGTGGGAGCATGGGTCAGGTTACACGGGGCTGCCAGGATACCTGATGCTATGGTGCCTAAACCTGTTTCTCATTGGTCATTTCAGATGTAACCCCACCCTGGTAATGCTGTACTTAAAGGGGTGTTAAGATGATTTGGGGGAGTTCTCTGAACAGTCTGTGCTAGGCCCAGCCACGAGGCTGTGAGAAAATAAAGAACATCTCTGAATATCTACAAAGAATATCGTCCTCTGATTCTTTCTACGGGCCAAAGCTGTCTGCCAGGGAAGGTTGCAGGCCAACCCCACTGCAACAGAAGTGTCCTTAGCTTGTAGCACAGAGCTCCTGAGGGAGTAAGCCCATGAAAGTGGAAGACATATTGGTAGGCTTGATAAGAAGTTTATAGAAATTAGTTTACATCAGCAGCATTCTTTACTGTCAGATGTCTCCAGATTGCGATACTGAGTTTGCAGCTGAATGGACAAAAAGTCTTGCTCAGTAAGAGTGCTGTCTTGTACATCTGTCTGAATCTGTGTGCATTCTGTTCTGGACATCCGGGACTATCCAGATGAGATGCACATTGGAGAAGAAAAGACAACACCACAATTGAAGCAGTTGCAACTATAACTATTACCACATGAGGAATTTTAGGCTTAGTCAGGACATCAGTCTGTAGATATTTAGGAGAAGGGACCATTATAATGTTCTTCTGTGACTCAAAGGAGAAGAACAAGGTCATGGTACAGCATCTCACTCTCTGGTCACTCAATTTTCTCCCTCCATTGTGTCCCTGGACTTCCCAGTTACAAGCATCACCTCTTGCTTCTGAAACACAATTCTATATCATGCTGCTTTGCAGAGGGGACTGTACTCAGCTCACACCTGTAATTCTGCATTCCCAACATGTATCAGTGTGTCATAGATCATGAACAGTCTGACAGACTTAAAATTACTTTGAATCTAAGGTTTCAACAGACCACACTGAAAAAGTTCAACAAAAGGCAAGATATTTTGCTACAATCCTTAACTGGCTAATGCTCTTTTTATAACATAAGGCCTTTGGCCATGAGACATGAAAAAGGAGACAAACAGAAACAAATTCTACTTGGATTTGTTCCAAAGTGGAACACAATGGAGCTATGGCAAGCCTTAAGCATGTCAAATCTAACCAATCTCAATAGTCCTGCAATGCTAAGAATTATCTAAGAATAGAAGTATATGTTTGCAAATGCTTCTTGCCTAAAGTGATGGAAAAATTCATTTCCAGTTACTGAAAAGGTTTAATTTTTGGAAAAGAAGAGACGTGAATAATTCATCAGAATAAAATAAGTTTAGTGCAGCTTACAGCTCTATCAGTGTTGCCCTTTCAGGAACACATCTGATAATAGCTCTGACAGCATGTGTAATCACTGAACGGCTTCTCTCTGCTGCTCTTGATCACCTTCCTTGATGATATTATTTAGAATTCTGACCTTTGATTTTCCCTTTTTTCCTAGATAAGTATTGTTATTAATATTTTTAAGGACCTGATTTGAATGTTCTTCAGTGCTCTTTCAGAGATATTCATTAAGCCTCACATTAACCACATATGAGAAGATTAAGCTCTCAGTGTTGCATTTATCTTGTGTCTAAGTGATGCACAGTCTTTTTTTTTTTGTCTCTTTGCACTGGGATGGCTCTCACTTAAAATGCTGGGTTTAGAAATACTCATTTACGAGGTTTTCATTAAAGATTTCATAACTAGCCCCATAAACACTCCTCATATTTTTAGATATGAGAATTTTCATCAGTAGATGAAAAAGCTCTGTCTTCAGTTTAGCTTGACAGACAAGTTCCTATGAAGATAGTGAATGTAAGTGCTTCTAGACATTTATTCATGGTTCTATGAAGTTCCGTGGTGATTTTACCTAAGGAGTGGCATATACCCAGCGATGTGCTGTCCTACCAAGCTCACCCAGACTGGGAGCCAACATGTGGGACCACCTTTTTTTCTGTAATGTGGTGTCCTTCAAGTCTGTGTCTGAGGAGGTTCAAGGCAGGGAGGAGTTTGCTGCCTGCCAATTCCAGTATGCATGGCAGACTAGTGATGATAATATCAGCAGGATCATAATCATGGTAATTCTAGTGGAAGGGGTGATAACAGATAGCTAAAGCTGAGATTTTACCACTAGATAAATCAAACTTCTCCAAGCATAGCTGTAGTCAAGCAAGGTATTTTGGAACTGGCTAAGGTAGGTTTACCTAACCAGAGAAACTGCTTCTGTCTTGGAAAAAGCTTCACTTCAGAAGTTCAATCATAAAGCCTTTCTCTGTAGCTGATATACTTTGTGCTTGAGAGCCCTGCATAAATGCCATTTTTTCCACAAAGCCTTTTGACTACTTTGTGCCTTCCCATTCCATAGATGAATATTTGCCTTAGAAGACTGGTATCTCAGAGGGAATAAATCTGCCTAGGAAAGGATATTTTGTCCTTTGAGATTAGGAAGTATCCTTATGGTTTAAAGGAACAGCAATAAAATGCATCTCTCCTGCATTCTGTTGCGAGTAGATTACAATTTATTGTATTTATGCTATTAGGATAACAGAATACACCCCTCTGCATCCTGGGGTGAGCTAACTGTTTACTTAATGACTTGGTTATTGCTTTAGGGAAGGGTGGCCTTGGGGTTTGTACCACCAAGATTTTCAGCATAAGAATTCAGTAAAACATGGGTTTGAGAATTTGATTATGGCCAAGTATTGAGGTGGTTTTGTGTAAGTCAACTCAGTGGGTAATATGGCAAATGAGAACCCTGGGAATGGACTGAGTCTCTGTGAATCTGAACACAGGAACCATTAAAGTCTCTTTGAACGCTAGGGGCACATTAGGTACAAAGTAGAAAACCTAGTACAAAACTGCAAACATTTGCAGGATGTATTTACTAAATACTGCAACCAAAATGTGATTTTGGAGACCAGAAAAATTGCAAAATGAACAAGTAATAGAAAATGGATTGCAAATGGGACTATCAGCTTCATCTTTAGCACAGTCCTGATGAAACCTGCTGTGCTTCATTATGGGCAAAAGTTGAGGCTAATACTGGGGGCATCTGTTAAACTGGCAAAGATGGGAGACCTTAAATAGTCACAGATGAAGACAGTCTTCATCATTTGGGAAGAGACATATGTATTCAATTCAGCATCAGTGGAGACAACCTTGAATACTGAATCAGAACAGAGCTAATAAGAATTATTTTTTTAAACAGATTAAGATCCATATCTAGTCAGCTCTAATATTTTTTGCTGCTGTTGAACAGCAAAAAGCTATTTCTGCTGGAGACATGAAATCAATTATTTCATGATAAATAGCAAACTGTCCCCTAGGAATTAATGTAGAAGAAATGGCAGATCCAGAGTAAATGTAGGTGAATTAATTTGGTTTTTTTCACTAGGAATTGCTTAAGCCCATGAATTTGGCTATCATATTACTAACAGAAATATTGCTAGTATCTGCTTGAAATTACAGGGTGGCTAGTTTAATCAATTAAATAATTTAATGTAATGTAGTTTACAGTGAAAGTAAAAAGTGTATCTATCTAATGCTTTCTTTGCTCTATAACAATGTGAGAGATTTAACCCCCTTACAGATGATCGCAAAAAATTAACCTAAAGAATCACCTTAAATGCTTTATTTATAGCTTTTTGGCCTCCTAAAAATTATTTCTAAATGGAACAATTTGCTTATGTGTGCAACAAAAGTCACCTACATTTATCAAAAATGCATGAGATGTCTTTAATAAAGTTCCTGCCTGCTCTCATTCAGAAGTTTTCTAAACCTTTGACATATTTCTTACATTTAGGTTGTTTTGTACTAGCTGTCTAATTTTTGGATAGTGAAAGCTGAGTATTATTACTTAGATGAATGTACTAGACTCTTCGAAATTTGCATCAAAGTCACGACAAGGAGCTTGCACTTTCCAGCTCTTTTGCATAGCAGACCATATGCAAGATCTGTTCTGTGCTACTCGCATGCACAAAAACACTGGGGCATTCACAGGAATTTCTTTTTAACAAACCCAACAAACAACACCCGAAAAAAAACCCACAGCAAAACAGCGCAGCCTCCAGACCCAAACAGGGAGGTCGTTTCCAGCAGCGGCTGGGCTGACTGTCGGAGGCCGAGGGAGCGGGGCAGCGAGCGGGGCTGGGTCGGGCGGCGGGGCCCGGCGGGACCCGGCGGGGCGGGAGCTGTCCCCCGGCCCGGTGCTGAACGCGGGCCGGCGGCGAAGCGGATGCGGCCGATGTGGTGCGCCCACATTCACTGTAAAACCCTTCTACTCTGTCACGTTACTTGCGTGAAGGTATCCAAAGTATTCAGTCTAAACAGATAAGTCTGGGAAAATAAAGATAGCTCTGGCATAATGTTTGTTTCTTGGAAAAAATACCTTTGAAGGAGGCAGCAATCTCACCAGAGGTGAGATATTCCTTTTTACCGCTTGCTACTTAGTATGTTATCACTAACACCCAGCAAATCACGGCGGAGAGAAACAAGCACGAATAATGAAAAATCAAACCCCAATTGCTTAGCTCTAAGGAAATTTAGCGTAGGCTGTTGAATGGATTTAATGGGGGAAATCAGCACACCTGATATACAGATTTATTCTGATGCCACTTATTTTGAAATTAACATTCAACTTAAAGCAGAAAGCTGGATGTAACTGATTTTGAAAAAGTGGAAACTGGAAATCAAATTTCTTGATTCTCACTGTTTCTATTTTCCATTTAGTTTTAATGGAATTTGTTTACACTTGGGACCTCAAGTTATTAACCAGGACTGTACACTTGAGTCTAATTTGCTGATAAACACATTAGGATTTTTGTTTAAACTATTATAATTCTATCATCTTTTTACCATTGACTGAAACTGTTTTTAGTCATATAATACAATGAGTAGGGAGGGCCCTCCTGAAGGCCAATGTTATCTATCAGATACTCAGACTTATTTGAAATTATGACAGGCACAAAATTCAGACATAATCTTTATTCACACTTTAAAAATAATTTTTCTATCTTGGCTTCATGTAAATTTCTATATAAATTTCAGAACTGCAGCTCTGTATAAAACATGTATATTAATCTATGTTTTTATGTAAAGGTTATACCAGTATTTCCCAAACATGAGGAATCAAGAGAAATTTTTAGGGAAAGGAATCCAGCCTGTTGTCCTTTTTGCAATACAGTAATTAAAGGTCTGCATATCTTAACTGTCGTTTCCTTATGTTAGATGTCACTCCAGGACTACTTTTGAAACTTCATCTGTAATATGCCAGTTTTAAACTCTTATTAAGGTGTGATGTATGCTGTAACACATACACAGAGTACCAATGCTCTTCAATAAATATGTATATGTCCTCACATCACATTTAGGAAGGTCAAATTGTAATTGAATACAGACTTGATTCACAAAATACATTATCTATTATTAAAATACTATTAAAGGATACTGCTCATGCTGCTGTGAACTCAGACTAACAGGATAGTATATGAGAAAATGCCTGTAAATTATGAGAACATTCCAGTTTAGGGCTGTAATTCAGAATCTGCTTTTATAACAAATACCTCAGGCAGGTGCCGAACACCGAAGGGTGTTCAAGGAATGTCTGTTTTATCCCAAACTGTGAATTGGGCAGAAGAAGGGCTGAATATTCCCTGCTCTACAGAAGACTGGTTTTGTTCTGCCACAAATAAATGTCTATTATGCTTATGGTCTATTACAATTAGGGTCTATCTGTGTTATAGGGCCTGGTTTTTTTGTGTTTTTTTTTTTTTTTTTTTTTTTTTTTTTTTTTTTTTTTTTTTTTTGTTTTTTTTTTTTGTTTTTTTTTTTTTTTTGTTTGTTTGTTTTTTTTTTTCCCCCCCCTCAGGAAATCAAAGGGAGGTTTCCTGTTGCCTTTAACCAGAATGTACCAGTGGAGTTTGAATATTTCAGTCAGCTGTATGGGGGGGAAAAGGAGGACAGTCTGACAAGCCTTAGCCTAACGTTCTGCATAAGTTTTGATATTTTTCCTATTTTGTATTTTAACCAGTAGATGTCTCTGTTTTATCATGCAGCTGTTGACAAGGACACACTATTCCTGTTGTCACATCACGTATTTAGTAAGAGAACCATTTGTTTCCCATGGCATGAATACACGTGAATGCAAAAATTCTGACTTAATGCTGTCAGCATACCCTGGCCAACCTAGGAGGTTTTTTTTTTTTTTTTTTGGTCTCTGTTTTCCTGGGTATCTATATATTTGAGATCCTGGATTAGGTCATCAGAGAGAAAAAATACTGGACTGGATCTACACTGAGCCCTGAATTGCATCAGAATTTTTGTTTGTGGGTTGCTCCATCCTGGTCAGGTGCTCCTTTGTAGAAATCCCTACAGAAACTGTTAGGATCTGTTGTTTTGTTGTGCCACATCCTTATTTAAGTAAAAAAGCATATAATCTTGGAGAAGAAAAATGTCGCCTAGTTTAGATGGCAGTTGTTCCCACATGAAAAAGCAGTATGTTGGGGCTTTTTTTTTCCCATTGAGACCCAAGTCAATGCTGGAAACAGAACTTCTCCATCTGGATGGAGCATGCTCCTCAAGGACAGATACATGTTACAGACTTCCCTTGTGTGTTCACACTTCCACACGCTGTGGCTGTTTCTCCTACTGTCAAGCGGAACCATAGGTGAGCTATTTTTTAGCCCACATTTATGCTCCAGGCTCACTGTGATGAGAGGCATAGATGGCCAGTCTGAGTCATCAGTCCCACGTCACTGGTTCCACCAGGCTGGCCATTTCTGGGAGCCAAGAAGAACACTAAGTAGCAGAAATATCAGGCCTTACCCTGAAACGGCTTATTATTAAATTCAGCTTTTCCCCAAATGTCTGAACAATGAGGACTTGATTGTAGAAGGGGACATGAGTGTTGACTAGTTGCAAAAGAAGGACCAAATTATCTGTCAAATCTTCCTGGTTGTCAAACTGACAGCCAGGCCACAGAAGCCCCATAGGTTTCCATGACTGCAGCTACACAGCGGAGTTTCTACAGCTCAATCAGGCTTAAGACAAGAAATAAACCTGGAAATAAATTTGTCAGGTATGAACAGCTATAATGCAGCTATCTGCAGCAATGTTATGGACAATAAAATTCATCTTCAAAGAACGCTTGAGTGTGGAACAAATACGTTATACTCTGCCTATGCTTCAGGAAGTATCTTTCATAGCCGACAATTTCATAAAACATATATTTTTTTTCTTTTAACTGCCACCATCTGGCAATTTATGATAAAGACTTGGAACAGAGTCTTTGGGGTATTTACAATTGCTTCTATCTACACACCGATTACATATATTTCTACTTCTGAAAGCCACATAAAACTCCCACACCCACCACCAAAAATGCAAAAATTTGCTGGAAGGGCACTGTGATTCTTTATTTTTTATGATCTTTATGATAAAGGATAGAACTGCATGAGTAATTAGAGAAGAAAAAGGTTTGTGTAATTACTCAGTGAGAAGTGCTAATCAAAACAAAGTAAAAAGTTTTGAAAAATCTCTTACTGTGGAATATATATGACAAAACCATGTGGCTTGTAGTAATTACAGTAATGGTAGTACTGGAAGACAACAGTATAATTCAGGTACAACCTGGAGTAAACTGGAACCACTGTGTATATGCAATATATGTAGTATTACTATATACTGTTATATATGTTATCTTTGATGTAAAAATACAGATATGTTCTTACAAAAGGATTATTAATTATTGATCTTGCAGCTTATAACTGCTTCTGCTTTATCCTGGGTCCTTTATGTCCAATTATTTTTCTGCAAGCTGTATGATGAGAAACACATTTTTATGGGAAAGTACCTGGTTTACTATACCTAGAAGCTCACTGACAGTGAAGTATTTAATTGCTATTAATAGAAACATGGCACTGGCACCATGGCTGAGGTTTGTATTTTTTCCAAATGATTTATCACAGTAGCCATGGAAGTGCACACCCCTGTGGTTGTCCCATGCTCCTTTGAAGGATAAGAATCGGGAGAGGTGATTTGTTGCCTTCAGTACAATACATTTGACATTACAACAGAAAAGTTAATGTTAGCCTGAAAGGAAATAACTGGCAATACTGCTTTTACTGTCATACTAGATGGAGAAATGGATGTGATGTGGAGATTAAGGAGTCAAAGCACAGGGATATTTGAGGTGCTTTGCAAAATTTGGGATTTTGACTTCTGAACTGCATTTTCAGCATCTAAGAAAACACTCCTCTTCTTTGAGCTCCTGCTTATATTACAGAACCTTATCCTTTTCAAATATTTCCATTAAGACAGAAAATGGGAACCTAGTTTGACATGAAATAGGATTTAGAAATATGGGACTATATTAACTCACAATGATTAAAGGAAATACGCCATCCTCCATCAGCCCTAACATCACCATTTATGGATACATTTCTGCTCAAACAGTTAGCTCCCTGCTTCATTTCCACATCCTGGTTCACTTCCAGCTTTTTTCTGGAGGCACATAATCACCTCTGTGTGAGATGGGATTATTCTTGCTAATATACTCCAGGACAATAATATGGACAGAACAGTGAAGTCTAAAAGCAGGAACAAGGATGTTGAGACCAGATTTGCTCATGACCTCCACCTCCGCACAAGTGCCCCTCCTGACACTTCCAGAATGGGAGGGACTTTTAAGAAACCTGCCTGTGTGCTTGGACTGAGCCAGAAGAGACATTTTCATCACTATCACCAGCACGGTTTCAAATGTACCTTTTATAGCCACAATCTGACACCGAATCTGATTTTCAAGAGAAAGCACTCGTATAGCAACTGTGTGATGTTACTGTACATATCTAATGCATCTGTTGGGGGAAGCCTGCTACATGTAACTCAACAAGATAAACAGTAATTTCTATGGATTTTTATCTGCAGGAGGCTTGTTTCAGAGCACTGTGATTTGGATAAGAGATTCCCCTAAAGGCATGTGAAACCGTAAAGGAGGAATAGTTTCCAAATCTCTCTCAGTGGAAATCAGAGAGCCAAACAGTAAAATGGTGCCAGTAGAGAAAGTGAGGAACAGATGTACTTCCATTGTCTGATCCTTCCACTTGCATTTAGTCTTTCAATATGATGAACACCATTGCTAACACCAAAACATGCAAATAAAGTTGCATTGAAAATGTTAAACATCAGCAGTGTTAGTACGGTCACTAGTTTCATACCAAATCTGGAAGCTGGGATGAAAAGGGTTTATGTTTTTTATCTTTATATCAAAGAAAAACATGTTTCCTCTGAAACACCCTGTCAAAAGAAAAAGCTGCAGTCCCCTGTCCATTACAAAGCATTGGACTTTTATTAAAATGCATTCAGTGTCTAATTTTGTAGCTGGAAAGAAAAGCAATATTTATTTTGGAGTTGCCAATTGCTTTTGATTTTGACAAATTACTTAAATTATTTGTTTATCAGGTTTACTTAAGGAATGAATAGTATATTTTTTTTCCAGAGGGTTTTACAATTCCTAAAGAGTTTCATCAATTTTCCATTAATGTGCCAGTCAGTCTTAAGCAATAATTACTAAAGCAAAGGCATCATATTAACCTCTTGATACCAGCAGTTGGAATTAGCATATTAGCACTTAAACAATGTAAACATTGGCCCATCGGTGACAAGGGATTAAACTGCAGCATGCTGTGTCTGCTGTGAATAAATTCACTATACCTGGCCTAGCATATTTTCTGCAGTGCACAAATCCTTATCCATATGCACAGAACTCAGCTGGAATATCCTCATAACTTCAGGAGCCAAACGCCCATGTAAAACAGGAGTCAGGAATTAAAATCCTACCTCGATTTGATGTATCTCAAAGCAGCTCAGATGAATGAGCCCTCAGTTTTTCTTGCATTTTCTCTTTCTGCACTCTATATAGTAATTACTGGGGGCTTTTGCAGGGAATATGTTTGTGCATATTATCAGCAAATATTTCTGATCAGTAATTTATACATCAAGATATGCTTCAAAATCTGATCACCACAGTAATCCTAGATGTAAGAGCCCCATTGCTTCATACTAAAATATTAAAAAATTGACATTGTAGAATTATAGTAGCAGCAGTACAATTTCAAACACAAATGTAGTGACTGAACGATTTTTTTTCAGTGAGATATCTGGCTCAACAGTTATAATTCATTTTTTCATCCAATAGTATTTAGACATCACAGCAAAAGAAAAGAATCATCAAACATATAGGCATAGATACTTTATATAAGAATTTCTAGTATTTATTAAGCATATCAGAAGTTTTACAGGAATAAAATTATGAAGGGAATTTGTTGTTCTGCATTATTATTGCCTTAAGCTTTGACATGTGAGTTATCAAAACTTTCAAGCAGGTCCTGAAATTGAAAGCCAGGTGGCCTTTCTAGATATGAGCTGTTTAATTTTCAAGAGAAATGGCAAAGAGCTCCTGGGGAAGGCTGTGGAATATCATGCCTATGGCCTCACATTTCGCAGCTATAAATTTCCTGTTGTATAAAACCTCTACATAAAAACTACTGTAGAGTAGTTGCCAACTTTACATCAGTCTTACAAGAATCAATTAATTATATCTGGCATTCAATAAACTCTCAGAGATCAGTTTCCATTTAAATCACAGCATCTTGCTGGCTCACTTACATAGGAATGAAAGATAGGGAGGGTTATTGTTGGTCATGTACAGCCACACAGGCACTCAGGGTACGCTGGCCATAGTCTAAGGACCTGCACTGATATTCTTATTATCAGTTTTTTAAATGGTTCTGGAAATGATTACCACACTGGACCAATAGTCAGCACTAACCACAAATGCGCTGCCTCTCCGAAGTCCCTATTTGCACGACATGACTTTGGGGCGCTGGATAACTTGGTTTTTCTTATAATTAATCACTTACTACTGTTTACATTGCATTGCTGGAATAATGCAGTTGCCTTTGAAGTGGGCTCTTCACAGACAATTGGCAGACTCTTAGCTGCATCTAGATTAATCTTGATACTAAATGAACACAATAAATTAAATGGAAAGATAGGAAGACAGGGACACTGTCTTTACCAGTTGAAGCTTGGTATCACATACTATTTACTTTATATGTTTTTTATATGAGCGTCTTTACAGGGAATGGGGGCCTTTATGAGTTCAGGGCATTATGTAGCAACAAGTGCTCTTTAGATGGTTAAAAAATACAATTTATTATTTTCTATGGTCATTTAGTTTTGCATTCAATTTATATATGTAAGAACTTTTTGCAACAGTAAGAAAGGCAAAAAACCCCCCTTAGATTAAATGAAAATCATGTTATCACATTAATAATAATTTTAATTTCCTAAGCTAAATACATACAATTCTCAAAGATAANAATAATTTTAATTTCCTCATAGCTAAATAAATACAATTCTCAAAGATAAGGGCAAGATTTGAAATGAGTAGACTGGTCTGGAGGCCCAGAGTTTTTATAGCTCATTTGCTTGGAGTGGCTTATATTAATTCTGTTCACTTTCTCCCACATCTCTAACAAATATCATCTAGTATTTCCAACAAATCATTGGCCTTCCCTTCTTTTCTCTCCTTAAAGACACTTGTTTGCAGCAGTTCTGCCAAAATCATGAAAACATGACTAATGTATTTATTTCATACCTCATCCATGCCAGAAAGAAGTTGCAAGGATCCCATTTGAAGAAAAGCCTATTAGGAAACTTGAAATGAAAAAAAATAATTCCTTTTTCTTGGCCCTCCCCTAGTCTGGGAAGCTGGAAGGCTGACATTATTGGTTATTTTCACTGGACCACTTTCTCACTATATTTTGTAAGTGCATTACAAAACTGTGCATTCCTGTTTACCAATTTATAAGCTTCCACTTCAGCAGTTCATATGAAGAAATAGCCTGTATGTGCATATATCTGTGGTTATCTGTCTTAACTACATCATCTACAAAAGCAGAAACTTTAATTACCTTAATGCAATCAGGAAAGGAACTTCTGAGTCCTTTCAATACAAATGCCCTATTAATGGTTTTTACAGCTGATCTTCAGAATGCTGAGTTGAAACATCTGAGAACAGCTGATAGAAAAGTGGTCAGATCTTTACAGGGTCACATATGTTACTACTGAAAGCTTAAGCAATTGCTTGCATGCAGGGTTATTTATAGTGTTGACGAGTGAGCCAATAGTATTGGTATCTGATCCATACCTCGGATAGATAAACCAAACTTAATGCCAACTTGGGAACAGATGTCCGTGAAACTCGTCTGGTTGACAGATACCATAAAGTTTATTAAATATTAATGGCCACTTAAGCAGATTTTCTCTGCTAGTTTCTCTCTGGAGCAGTCACAAAATCCCAAATTATAGTCCATGAAATATGTTACTTCATGGTCTAGGGAAGGTTGCATCTCGAGCGCAAGGTTCATCAAGAAATTTCATCTTTCTATATCCCCCAGAGTTGTCAGTTATCTCTCACTTGGAGCAGGACTTGTATTGGTTTCCCTTTAGCACATTTTTAAGTTTGGTTATCCTACTTTAAAAATGGATCTTGGATGTAAACATATGCTGCTTTGTTATGAATACAGCAACAAAACAACAACACAATGCAACAATAAAACAACAGTAAAAACAATATGTCTAGTTTATGAATAGTAGTAAAATCCCTTTGCTTGGACCAGGGATTCTTAAACTGCATAACACTTAACTGCCATGAAAGACACATAAATAATGCCTAGGAAGCCAATAGCTTCCTTCTGAGCAGAAATGTGACTGGGAACTGCTGTCGTTGCTCCCAGCATTACCAGAGAGATGGTACATGAGAAAAATAAAGTTGTTGACTTCTGGAACCCTTTGTATTTTGCAACAGATAAAACTATGCAGTTCAGAACAATGAGCAGCATCTCTCCAGGACACATGCAGGAGGCTGTGCAGCATGGAAACAGAAACTTTATTTATAATGGGCCATGTCACATAGCAGATTATGTGGTAGACTCT
>VYZQ01000731.1:18769-35382 GCA_013400655.1 Mystacornis crossleyi
TAAAAGTAAGCATCCAAATAGATTTGGAACTTAAAAAATTATGATCTAATTTTCAGTAGAGTTAGCATGTCCAACATGAGGTTTGCTTTTCAATAATGGCTGATGACCCTAATTGAGAACTTGTCCTCCAGTGTGCTAGCTACTGCCCATATCATTGTAGAGTTACCCACTTGGCTTTTAAATGGTTTTACTGATGCTATTTATTGCCGCTGCTATGAGATTTGTTCTCATCGACAGAACTGCGGTCTTAGGTAGACACCACTTTGAGTAACATCAGCTATATGTTTTAATATAAGTGGTCTATCACTTACTCTTTGTGGGTAATACTGAATTGAAAAGGTTCTGAAAATCTTTTTTATTTCTGCCCAAGCTCTGATTTGAGGTTGTCATGGTTACATTGTCTTCTTCCTCTTGTTCTTCTGGTTTTCCTACGACTTATGCTCAAGAGCACATAGCTGAGTTAACAGTTCTCATTGCACCTGTAGAGCTGCAACTACCTAGAGTGCAGGTATGCAGTACCACTTTGCTGTACAAAAGGATGCAGTATTTCTCCTTTATTTTTGTTTGGAACCTCTGTGTTGTGAAACAGTGTTTTTCTGCCATCCTGTATGGTTAGATTTACAAATGTTGCTTGCACAAAAGAGTTCATTAAATGCTAATACATGCAAAGTGTATTGAATACATTAAGACAGTCAATATTAACAATGGTGGACATGGGTAACGTAGGGGAAATTTTGTGTTCCAATGGTAAGCATGCAGAATATCCTCAAGGAATAATGACAGTCTAGTCAGAAACTGGTAGCAGGACTCTAAAAGGACTTGAAAAGATAATAATGGAAGGTTGGTTAAGTTTTGTGTCTGTAAATAAACTTTTGGCAGTCCTTCCTATCGTTACTGAAGTATGGCTACTGGAACCTAACAGAGGAAAGCTAACTTTCATCAAAGTTGCAGGATAATAGATGGTCATGCAGCATGTTATTTTCAAAAACCACATCATTCCACAATAAGCAGATTTTTAGTAAATTCTTATGGAGGGATTAGGTTTTTCTACACTGCCATGTAAGAAAATGTTGATTAGTCAACCCAGCTGAGAGTAGATGAAGGACTGTGCAGCTTGGTAAATGAAGTTTCCTTTTCCTGTGTACTTTCCCACTGTCTCTGCCTCACTGTCCTTCATTGTCTCTTGCTTGCTATCTCTCCTCTCATTCTTCTCTATCCTTTTCTTTACCTTGCTCGGTATCTTTCCTATTCCTCTCTTGTTATCCTCTTGCCACCACCACACCACTCCACTCCAAACTTCCTTTCTTGCTTGGACACACTTTGTACCTGTTTCTCTTACTTTGCCTCACTTGCATGTGCATCACCTCTTTCCCTCTCACACTAGCATCAAGACAAGACTGTTCCATGCAGACTGGGGAAAGAGACCAAGATGGAAAGCACAGAATTACGAGAGTAAATATTTATTTATGCATATGAGGTGCCCCAGTCAAACTGAGGCACCTTTGTTCATGCTCCTTTCCCTTTCTCTCTCTCTCTCTCTCTCTCTCTCTCTCTCTCTCTCTCTCTCTCTCTCTCTCTCTCTCTCTCTCTCTCTCTCTCTCTCTCTCTCTCTCTCTCTCTCTCTCTCTCTCTCTCTCTCTCTCTCTCTCTCTCTCTCTCTCTCTCTCTCTCTCTCTCTCTCTCTCTCTCTCTCTCTCTCTCTCTCTCTCTCTCTCTCTCTCTCTCTCTCTCTCTCTCTCTCTCTCTCTCTCTCTCTCTCTCTCTCTCTCTCTCTCTCTCTCTCTCTCTCTCTCTCTCTCTCTCTCTCTCTCTCTCTCTCTCTCTCTCTCTCTCTCTCTCTCTCTCTCTCTCTCTCTCTCTCTCTCTCTCTCTCTCTCTCTCTCTCTCTCTCTCTCTCTCTCTCTCTCTCTCTCTCTCTCTCTCTCTCTCTCTCTCTCTCTCTCTCTCTCTCTCTCTCTCTCTCTCTTTTTCTTTTTCTCTCTCTTTCTTTCTCTCTTTCTCTCTCTTTCTCTCCTCTCTTCTCTCTTCTCTCTCGGTCTGGTACTGTCTTGTGTCCCCCTCAGTTATTTCTCCCTCTTGCTTTCCTACCCTGTCAGATGCTTACCCTTATTGTGCACTTTACCTGTCTCTCGTGGCTGTGCTTTTATCACCCTCATGTTTGGGTTTCCTGCCTCTTTAATGTGCAGTCTTTTCCCACTAGCCACATGTGTGTTTCCTGCTGCTTGTGCATGTGCTTCCTGTCCTTGCCGTGCTTACCTCTCTCATGTGCTTCCCCACTCTCGTGTTCTCCTCCTCTGTGCAGTCCTGTCACTCTCATGCTTCTCACCCCTTGTAAGCACGCTTCTCCCCATCTTGTGCATCTCCATGAGCTTTCCTCTTCCTGCACTTCCTCACTCACTCATGGCTCCCTGACTCCCCATCATGGCTTCTCCCCTTCTCTCATGCTCACTTTCTCCATCTCCCAATTATGCTTGCTCCTTCTCACATATGTGTTCTTCCTGCTTTATGTGGTTTTCCCACCTTCTCTCACATGCTTCTCCCCTTCTCTCAGATACCTTTCTCGCTCTCTCTCACCTGATTCCCTCACCTTTATGCTCTTTCCCTGGCTGGCACACTTCTCTCCTCTTTTGTGTGTTCCCATCTTGCTGCTCTCCCCGTGTATGCTTACCCTCCTCATGCATGCAACTCTCTGTGCTCATGCACTTTCTCCCTCTTGCAAGCATGCACATGCTCTCCCTCTCTCATTTCAATGTGCTTTGTTTTTCTCTTGCTTTCTTGAGCATGTTCAGTCTCTTGTGTCTTTGTCTTGTGCGTCCTTCTGTCTCGTTTCTCCTTTTTGTGTCTTCCTTTCCCTTCTGTGGCTTTTCTCCCTTCTTGCATGCTTTCCCATGTCTCACAGATTTTCCAGCTCTCACGTGCACTCAAATACTTTCAAATGCAAATTGCTTGCACTCTCCCTCTCTGTCCCATGTTAATTCTTTTACCTGGGTCCTCCTCTTCTCTCCCACCCTTCTTTCACATGCCTTTTCTTTCTTTAGCACTTCCCTCCCTCATTCCCTTTGCCTCTTTGTCTTCTACTTTCTCCTCTGTATGCTTTCCAGTCTCTTGACAGACATACTTTCTTGCATGCACTCTGCCTCTCCTAAGTTTGCAGTCTCTCACTTGTGCTCTCTCTTCCCTACTCGTTCTCTGTCCTTTCCATCTCTATAGTTTTTCTTCTAAATCTGAAGAGCTTCCCCCAGCCATACCCTGCTTTTGGTTTGTGCTGAACCTGCTTTTCCTCTTAGATTTGCATTTACTGTCTCTTGGGGTTTTCCTCTCTTTCATCTTTCTTGAGTCCTTCCCAAAATAAAGTGGCTTCCCCTTCTCTCTCCCCTCTGTCATTATCTCCACTTGTTCCTCTTCCTCTTCTCTGTTGTTCCTTCCCACATCTCTTCCCCCTCTCACTGTGAGGCTTCTTCTCCCTTTTTCTCTGCACCCATAGTTCCCTCTCTGATAGGCTTTGCCTTTTTCTCATGTGCTTTGCGTTGCCTGTTCCTCATCTATATCTTCATCAGTGATCTGTACAAGGGGATCAAGTCACCTTCAGTCAATTTGCAGATGACACCAAGTTGGGTAGGAGTGTTGGTCTGCTGGAGGGCAGGAAGGCCCTGCAGAAGGATCTGGACAGGCTGGATCGATGGGCCAAGGCCAGTGGTGTGATACTCAATAAGGCCAAATGCTGGATCCTGCTCTTCGGTCACAGCAACCCCATGCAGTGCTATGGGATGGGGTCAGAATGGCTGCAAAGCTGCCTGGTAGAAAAGGACCTGGGAGTGCTGGTTGGTGTAGCTGAACACGAACCATCTAGTGCCCAGGTGGCCAAGAAGCCCAGTGGCTTTCTGGCCTGTATCAGCAATAGAGTGCAGCAGTACCAGGGCAGGGATTGTCCCAATGTACTCAGCACTGGTGAGGCCACACCATGAGTTCTGTGTCCAGTTCTGGACCCCTCACTACAGGAAGGACATTGAGGTGCTGGAGCATGTCCTGAGAAGGGCAGGGGAGCTGGGGAAGGGTCTGGAGCACAAGTCCTATGAGGAGCAGCTGAGAGAATGGGATTATTCAGCCTGAAGGAAAGGAGGCTCTCTACAATCACCAGAAAGGAAGTTGTAACAAGGTAGGGGTCAGTCTCTACTCCCAAGTAGCAAGTCATAGGATGAAAGGAAGTGGCCTCAAGCTGTGCCAGAGGAAGTTTAGATTGGCTATTAGGGAACAGTTTCTTCACTGAAAGGATTGTCAAGCACTGGAACAGGCTGCCCAGGGAAGTAGCTGAGTCACCATCCCTAGAGGTTTTTAGATGTGCAGGTGTGGCACTTTGGGACCTGGTTTAGAGGTGGACTTGACAGTTCATGGTTGTACTCAAAGATCTTAAGCGTCTTTTCCAATCTAAGTGATTTTGTATGCATTTTGCTTGAATGTTCCCTCTCATCCTTTCCCTGCTATCCGATGCTTGCTTTCTCCTGCATGTTTTGCCTCTCCTGCCTTTCACCTGTGTATTGTGCTGTGCCTCTCTCATGTGCCTTTTTTTCTTGTAACTCCAAACCTCCCTTTCTCATTCTGTCATTTTGTCCTTGTGCTTTGACCTTTGCCTCTTGTGTGTACTTCCCTCCACTTGTGTTGTTCTTCTTGCATGCATTTTCCCTCCTTTGTGCACTTCCCCCCTTATGTACATTTCATTCCCTTCTGCATGTTATCTTCACATGCGTGTTGCCTCTCTCTCACACACTTTGTCTTTCATGTGAGCTTTACCTTTCATGTGCTCTGTTTTTCCCTCATTTGTGCTTTGTCTTTCATGTTATGCACTTTGCCTTTCTCCCTTTTCTTCTCTCTTTCTCTCTGCTTCTCTCTCCTCAGTGTTTTGTGCTCTTGCTTTACCTCTTGTGCATGTGAGCTTTGTCTCTTGTGTGAGTGCTTTGCCACTCTGTCTCCCTCATATGCATTTTGCAACTTTGTCTTTTGTGCTTTGCAGTCAGTGTGTTGATTTAGGCACTTTACTTTCCTAGTCTCTGTTGCTATAGTGTCTAACATTCTTCTCTCTCATGCATTTCCGTCTTTCAGTTTTTCTCTATTTGCACTTTGTCTCTCTGGCTACAGCTTTATGTCTCTCACGATCCCCCTTGTCTCACTTGCTGTCCCACTCTCTGCCTCACTGTACTTCTCTCTTCTGCTCACTATCCCTCCCTCTCAATCACACCTCCTAACCATTGCTCTCCCTCCTGAACTTTCCATCTCACTCTGCATCTCTTTTTGCCTCCCTCTTCCCCATCAATCTGTCTCTCTCTGGCCTCTCTCCGTCTCTTCCTTCATTTCTTCTGCTCTGTCTCCTGTCTTTCCCTCTCCCTGAGATGGACTTTTCCTCTCTCACTGGTATCCCTGCCCCACAGCTTTTCTTGTCTTCCAGACATGTTTTGCCTCTCAGTCACTTTGCTTCTCGCATGATGTTTTTTCCTGTGCTTGCCTTTTTACATTCTCCCTTGCTTTGCCTCTTTCACTTTCTCTGTTCCTCAGGTGCTTTCCCACCTCTCTGACACATTCTTGCATGCACTTTCCCTCTCTTTATGCTTTCATTCCCTTGCTTGTACTTTCCCGACACTGCTTGCTATTTCTTGCTCTTGGCATCCCACTGTCTTCTGCTCTCTATCCATCTGTCTCTTGGGCTTTCCCTTTGTCTTAGATGTGGTTTTTTCTCCCTCCCCTCCCTCTCAGATTACCTCCCAGTCTTACTGTTATTTTTCTTCTCTTTGTGTAGCTTCTGCCTTTGTCTCTGCTTAGCTTGTCTTAGGCTTTCTCTGGACTCCTCCCTGCTCTTCCACTTGTCTCCCTCCCTGTTTTCCCGTCTTAGCAGTGTACTTTTTTCAGTCAGTTCCCTATGACCTCTCAATCTGTGCCTCCCTCTTGGCCATGTTGCCCCCTTCTCACAGAAACTCTGTCTCCTTCTTGTATAGATGTGCTTTCTCTCCCATTCTGATCATCCTTCTGCTTCACAGATCCCTCCCCTCTCCTAAAACCATCAGCATACCTGCTTTCTCTCACATATGTTGCCTCTCACACACGTTGCTTCTCTCTTGGTTTCGTTTTCTCTTATGTTCTTGTGAACATTCTGGCCGTTGTATGTCTCTCTTCTTTTTTTTTTTGTGTCCTCACTTTTCCTCCCTGTTGTCATCCCATGAACTTCTCTTTCCCTTTCTCTCACCTTACCTATGTATTTTTCTCTTTTCTGTCTCCAAATTCCCCTAGTTTCTGAGATATGCTTTCCTTCTCTCTGATAGGTTTTTCCTCTTTCTCTAACGTGTTCCAGCTTTTGCAGTTTTCCTCTTTTACTTGCACTTTCACACTTTTGCTTTCTTGTTCTTTTGCTATTTATTATTATCTGTTGCTGTTCCTCTCTCATGTTTCCCTTTTTTCTCTCTTTCCCTTTCATCTTTCTCATTCCCTTTTCCCCATCCTGTGCCCTTCCTACCCACTTTTTTTTGCCTCATTTTCTGTCTTCAACTCCCTTGTCCCCCCACCTCCTTGTACCTCTCTCAAACTGTCTTTGCNCTCATGTTTCCCTTTTTTCTCTCTTTCCCTTTCATCTTTCTCATTCCCTTTTCCCCATCCTGTGCCCTTCCTACCCACTTTTTTTTGCCTCATTTTCTGTCTTCAACTCCCTTGTCCCCCCACCTCCTTGTACCTCTCTCAAACTGTCTTTGCCTGTGACTCACATGCTATTCAATCACTGAGAATTTTCCACTTTCTTGTGTGCGTTCTTGCACTCGTGCTTGTGGCTTCTTGTTTGTCCTCTGTTCACTATTTCATTTTCAATTGCTCACTTCCTCCCTCTCTTGCTTACCCTCTTCTGAGCCTTCCATTTGTCTCAGACATGTTTTCCGTCTCTTTTGGATGTGCTTTGCCATTCTGTTGGATGTACTTTCCCACTCTCTGGTAAGCTTCCCTCTTGCTTGTGCTTTTCTTCTTCGTCTTGCTTTCCTCGTCTCCCTGATGCACTCACACTCACATTGCACTCCCTCTAGCATGCTTCTTTTCTCATGGTTTCTCACTTTCTCCCTGTCTTGCATATTTTCTCTCCTCTCTTCCATGCACACATTCCAACTAGCTCACCTTTACTTGTGCTCCCTTTCATGTTTTCCCCTCTCCTGCTGTACCTCTCCCTGACACACATTTCCTTTACATCACTTTACCTCATAGATGGTTCACCTCTCTCTCCTGTTACCTGCCTCTCTGAATGTTGTATCACTGTGGTGTGTGTGTGTTCATATCCCAAGGCACTTTCCTTCTCATGACCCCCTTCCCATTGCTTGTCTTCTCCCTTGGACACACTCTTCCCCCAACCTCATCTTTCCTGTTTTTTGCATTTTTCTTCCTTGTTCTGTTTCACTTTCCCTCTCCTTCTTTTGCTTTGCTGCTCAGTCTTATGTTTTTCCCGTCCCTTGCATACTTTTCCGTCTCTGTAACACGTCCTTTATTGTCCTCATTTATACTTTTAGTCTCTCTTTGTCATGCCTTGCCCTCTCTTTGGTTCATTATCCCTCCCTCTACTGCACAGCATGTCCCCCACTATCGTTGTGTCTCTTGCATACATTATCACTTTCTTGCACACACTTTTAATGCTCTCTTACGCTTTCTTCTTGTGTTTCATGTGCTTCGATTCTCTTGTATGTTCTTTTTCTCTTGTTTCCTTCTCACTCTTTTGCTTTTTCTTTCTCTGCCTTGCATGCCCAGTCTCTTTCCTCATGTTGCATGCTTTCTCCCTGTTAGACAATTTTACTGTCTCCTGCTTTCAGTTTTCCTTTTGCTCATGCTTCCTGTACTTTGTGATTTTCCTCCCTTTCTTGCTAACCCTTGCTATCCATGTATCTGTGTTGCCTCCCCCCTTCACCCACTCTCTTCCTTTCTCCCCCATACTCCTCTCTCTCCCAGCTTGATTTATTTTCCTTTTATTTTTATTTTTTCTCACTACCCCCCTCATTTGCTCTGTGTCTCTGGCTTCGCTTTCACCTGTATAATCTTACCCCTGGCATATTTTCCACCCCCCTTTCCCATACTTTCCCAAAGTTGTCTGCTTTCTTCTCCCTTAGCTTCCCCTCTTTCAGGTGCTTTTATTCTGTCATATGCACTTTGCATCTCTTTGTAGTTTCCCAGCCTTGCATGTTCTTCTTTCTCTTGCCCTTGCTTATTCCTCTCTCTTCCTCTCCTTGACATGTTTTCCATTGCACAATCCCTTTCTCTCCTGCTAGTACCTTTCCTCCCTCATATTTTGTCTCTTGTGCTTCCCCACCTTCTTTCATGCTATCCCTCTCTCCCACAATCCTTCTTTCTCAATCCCCTTCTTTCTCTCACTTTCCCCCTTTCAATCTCTTGTTTCTTTTTCCTCCCCTCCTTTCCCCCTCACTCTGTCCCTCCTTTGATATTCCTGTCTCCCCACTCTGTGTCTCTCTTTACCCTCCTTTTACTCTTGTCTCAGACATTTTCCCTTTCACATCACTCTCTCACGTGGTTTTCCTTCTTTACTTTCTTTGCCTCTCTCACACTGCTTCTGACATGTCCTTTGTCCCTCTCTCACATGCTTTGCCTCTCTTGAGTGCTTTCTTTTGCACTTCCCTCTTCCCGCTCTTACTTCTCTCTGTCATTCTTTCCTCCCCTTTGGCTGCTTTTGCATCTCAGACACATTTTTCTACTTTGATGTGTGCACTTTCCCTCTTGCTCATGCTTGCAGTCTCTTGCTCATACTTTCCCTATCCCTGTTGCTTGCCATCTCTTCCCATTGCCTGCTACCCTTACGTCTCCCTAAGTATCCTTTTCCCCTTGTTATCCCTTTCTCTTCGTCTCTATCATTTGCCCATTAGCCTCAGGCATGCTTTTCCTCTCTGATGTGTTTGTTCTCCCCTTTCCTCACAGAGTTCTCTCTCAAGCATTCCCCCTGTCTTGGTCACCCCATCTGACATGATTCATATCTTGTATGCACTTCACCTGCTGTGCTCCTGCCTTGCCTCATTCAGGTGCTTGCCTGCTCTTGTGGATTTGCTTTGCCTCTCTCTCATGCAGTTGCATTCTTTGGCATACTTGCCCTCTCTCTGATATGATTTCCTGCTTGCTCCTGCATTCCTGATGTGATTTCCCTCTTGCCAGTGCTTTCAGTCTCTTACATGTGCTTTTCTTCTTTCTCTCCTGCTTTGCATCTGTTGCCATGCTCTCTCTGGTCTCTTCTCCCCCGCTAGTGCTCACCAGCACTCCTCCTTTCCCTCCAACTGCCTTCTCTCCCTTCGTTGTCCCACATACATTCTCTTTCTAACTGGCATACTTCAAATGTCTCCTTCATTCCATCTGCATGTCTCATGAATCTTACCTCTCTGTCTTCTTTCTCAGACATGCCTTACCTCACTCTTTCTCGTGTTTTCCCTCTCACTTTCACTTTGCATCTCTCGTTTGGCATTTCTCTTGTGCCTTTGCTGTCCTGTATGCTTATTCTTTCTCAGGTGCTTCCCTGTGTCAGTGTCTGTTGTTCTAATCCCTTCACCTCATATCTGCCTCTCTCATGTGCTTCATCCCTCTTTCACACATTTCTCTCTTTTGATTTTATTTTCTTCCTGCTTCCATTTTTACCTGTTCTTTTCCTCCCTCCACCTCCTGGTATCCCTGTTTGCTTTGCCTTTCTCGGGCTTTGCCTCTTTCCCTCTTTTGCACTTCTTTTTTTCACACTTTCCCTTTCACAGGCTTCCCACACCCTTTTCCTCTCTCTTTTGTGCCCTTTACCCTTGTGTGGTGCACCTTGTGCCTGTCTGTCTCAACAGCCTCCCTCTTGCACGCATCCTCCTCACACTCATGTGTTTCCCCTCTCACATGAATTCTGCCTGTCATGCTTACATTACCTCCCATGTGTGCTTTTCCTTGCTTGCTCTTCTTATTCTCTGGTACTCCCCTCTCTCACGTGTATTACTGTTCTTCATTTCTGTGTCTTCTTCCCTCTCTTGCATGCTATCTATCTCACAAAATTACCCTTCATGTTTGCACTTCCAGTGTCACTTGTGTTGTCTCTTCTAGTGTCATTGTTCCCTCTCTCTCTTGCTGTCACTATCCCTCTGTCTTGCTCCCTCTCTTTTTCTCTAGCTTTCCCTCTCTCCTCATTCCCTCTTTCTTACTGTCCTCAGTTCCCCCTTACCTCTTTCTTTAACTCCCACCTTCTCTGTCATTTGCCTTGTCTTTCTCACAGACTTTCCCAGCAGTACACGATTTGCTTCCCTTTCACCTGCCATGCCTCCCTCTGTTGTGTGCTTCCCCTGAACTTAGCATGGTTTACTGATGTCATGTTCTCCTCACCTCACACTTTCTCACACCCTTTACCCATCTTCACCTCATCCATATTCCCTCTCTCACACACATCTTCCTTCCTGTTGTCATTCAGTTTTATTGTCTGGCATGTGTTTTTTGTCTTGGACATGCACTTTGTGCTCGCTCTCTTATACTTTGCTTCCCTTGCATGCTTTTTCTTTCCCCTGTGCCTTACTGTTTCCTTTATCTCATGTCGAGTCTTTCTCTCTCACTAACCTCCTCTCTGACGCTTTCCCACCTTTCTCACATTTTTCCTCTTGGATTTCCTTCTTGTTTATGCTTCCAGTCTCTGGGTCATTTTCCCCTTTCTAGCTTGCTGCTTCCCTCTCTCTTGCTCTCTGTCTTTGTCCCACTTGCTGCCTTTCACACTTCCTCTAGCTTTACATCTCTCACAGTATGTTTCCCGCTCTGTCATATGCCCTTACTGCTCTCCCGGATGTTCATGTCCTCCCTTTTGAATGTGCATTTTCTCTCTCTTGACCCCTTCTCTTGCTTTCTATCTCTTGCTTGTGTGCCTTCACTCAATTGTGTATGTCATCTTTCTCTTGCACACCCTTGCCCTCTCTGTCACTTTGCTCTTCTGCCTTCTTTCTCCCCACTTTCTTGCATTGCTGTCCAAGGCCCACAGTTCTCCTCTCTTTTGCTTGCACTTCCTCTCCTACTGTCAATTTCCTGTGCTCCTTTCCTCCCAATCTCTCATGCTGCCCCTTTTGATCTTTTATTATTTCTTCTTGCTTTCCCTTCTCCCTTCTTTCTTTCTCGTCTTGTTTTCCTTCCCTCTCTCGCATGCTTTCCTGTTTTTCTCCATCTTCCCCACACTCTTCCCCCTATCATGCTCTCTCACTTCGCCAGCATGTAGTTTTCTCCCTTGCATGCTTCAAGTAACTCACTTGCACTTTACCCCCTGCACATGCTGTCACTCTTGGTTGTGCTTCCTGCTTGTCTCTCACTCAGTAGCACTCCTCTCACTGTCTACTTGCTGGTTCCTCCTCTCTTTGCATCCCTCTGCTCCATAATTTTATTCATCTTGCTGCCCCCTCACTTTCCCTCCAAAACTCACCTTAACCCTCCTTCTCTTGCTTCCTTACTCTTCCTGCCTCTCACGCACCTTGGCACTCACTGGCATACACAGGTTCTGTCACTCCCACATGCTCCTTCCCCATCTGTCTGTCTTGGGGTCTTTCCCTCTCCCCTGCGCTCCCTTCACCCCTCTCTGGACATCCCTCCCCTCCCACCCACTGTACCTTTGGCTCCCCCTATCAGACATCTCTCACACTCTTACCTTCTTTTACTTTTTCACACACTTCCCTCTGTCGATTACTTGCTTTCTCACACTTGCCGCACAGAGCTTCCCTTTCTACCATGCTTTCCTTGGCTCCTAGTCTTCTGCATATGCTCTTCCTTATCGCTACTGCACTGCTTACTTTTTTTTCTCCTTTTCTTGTGGGTTCTCTCACACATTTTTTTTCTCTTTTATACTTCATTGTCTTTAATGCTTTCCCTTTACCACGCTGAGTTTCAGCTGAACAATATCCCAGTCTTCTTGCTTGTACTTTTCTAATTTCATGCCCATTGCCTCTTTCTTCCCCGTGCCTTCACTTGCTCTTTCACTTGCTCTTTTCACTTCTCCTCTCTGCTTAGGCTTTCTGTTCCTCTTTTACACATTCCATCCCTGTTTATTTTTTATGCTTTCCTTTTAGTTAATGCTTTCAGTTCCTAGAATACTCTCTCATGCCTTTACTTTGTTGCATGTGTTTTTCCTTTTGTCTACTGCAGTTTTGCTTCCTTTCTCTTGCACGCTTTTCTCCCTTGTGTATGCTTCCCCTCCCTCTTTGTCTCACACTCTGTCGCTGGTTTCCTCATCTCTCAAGTTTCCACTCCCTTGCATGCATGCTTTTCTTCTCTCTCTATGGCATGCCCCCTTCTTCTGCATGTATTTTTCCTCTTTGGTACACTTTCTCCACCTCACAGACTTCTGCTTCCTCTCTTTTGATTATTCTTACTCTCTCATTCTTGCTTTTACTTTCCCTCTCTTGGGCACACTTTGCCTCCCTTATGTAGCCGTTTTCCTCCCTCCCTGTGCTGACTTGGAAACTTTCCCTCTCACTTGTGTACTTTCCTGTTCTGTCACATGCTTGTGACCTTCCACATGTGTATTCCTAATAAAAATATCTTCTTTTTTCTATACATAAATTCCCTCTCATTTTTTCCATCCATTTTCCTCTGCCTTTTCCCTCTCTGACACCTTTTCATTCTTTCTGTTGCACCTTTCCTTCTGTTGTGCACACTCTCATTTTCTCTCTTGCTTCCCCTTATGCACACACCCACAGACACATTCAGTGTCTGTACCTGGTATGCTTTCCCTCTTTTTCTCTGATGTTCTTCATTTTTCCCTCGTACTTCTCATACTTCTGTCATGTTCCTTCTCTTCCTCAGTTTCCTGCTCTGTTACGCACATTCCCTCTTTGATAGGCTCTTTCACTTTCTCATACACACTTTACCTCTTGTTTGCTCAAGTATCCCTTGTCTCTCCTGTGAATGTTTATCACTTTTATGCTCTCTTGGTGTCTCTCATTCAACATATGTTTCCCTCTTGTGTCTTATTTCCCCTCTCAAATAGTTTTCTTCTTGGTTGAAAGTCTGTCTGATCCTGTTTCGGTCCCTCTTGCATGCTTTCTCTTCTTTCCTATCATGAAAGGTTTCCTTTCCTCTCCTACGCACTTTGCCTCTGCCCTGTGCATCTCTTCCTCTCCTGGACCCTCTTTACGCTTTCTAATAATTTCTCGATTTCTCTTCGCCGCTTCCTCTCTTCTAACCACTTTTCTGTCATGCAGTATTCCTTTAATGTGTGAGCTTTCCCTTCCTCTCTGGCACACAATACATGTCCTCTCTCTTGCACCATCGCTTGCTCATTGATGTGCTTTCCTGCACTTTCTTCTTATGATTTCTTTCTATAAGGCACATTTCTCCTTTCTCTGTCACATGCCTTATTACAGCTGCTGTCTCATCATGCTTTCCCTTTCTCCTTTGCCTGTTTTCCTGCTCTGTCTGCACTCTCCCCTGTACTTCACATTTCTTACATGACACACATCTCACTTTTTGTCTGCCTTCCACTTTCTTTTGTTAAGTCTCATTTTCCCTTCTTATCTTACATGTTTCCTGTGTCAGACTTTCCTTGTATCTCTTGTTTACCCCTTGTACTTTCTGTCTTGCGTTCTTACCCCCCCATGCATGTTTTCTCTAACTCTCTCTCATATGTCTGCTTTATAGTTTCTTACAGATTTTGTGTAATTCCGCTCTCTTGTGTATTTTTTCCCTTAATTTTGAGCACTTTTCTTGCACATACACATGCTGTCCCTTTCTCTTACATGCACTTTTCATCTTTTTCCTTCTTGTGCTTCCTCTCTGTTGTGCCTCTTTCTTCCTTCTGTCAAGTTCTTTGCCCCTTCTTGCATGTGAGGGCTTTCCTCTCTCCTGTGCACATCCTCTTTTGCTTCTATTTCTTGCTGTTCTGGGCATTTTTATGTCTCTCTTGTGCCATTTTCTTTCTTTATCTCATGTCATGCTTGCTGTCTTACCTGCTACCTCTTTTCTGTGTCCTCTGTCTTGTTTGCCCCCTGTCAGTCTCTGCCTGTGCTTGCCCTTTCCCTCTTACTCTTCTTTCCGTCTTGCTTGCCCTCTTACCTTTGCTTTTCTTCCCCTCTGCCTGACTCACTTTATTCCCTTCTCACTCTTTTCTATCTGTTTTTTTTTCTCTCCCAGTTCCACTCTGGCTTTCTTTGCCCTGCTTCTATTTATGTTTCTTTGGATCTCAGTCCGTCTGTCTATCCCACATGCTCCTTTCCAAGTCTCTGAAATTCTCGTTCTCACTTTCCTTCTTTTCTTTGCATATCTTGTTGTCTTTGCTTGCTCCTTCTGCCATTTCTGTTCCACTACACCTTTGTATCTTCCTCTTTTGTGCCTTCTTTTTCAATCCCATTTTCTCTCCTCCTTCCCCCTCAGTCCCCTCATCACTCTCATGCTCCCTCTACTCAATGTCATGCCACCCACAGCCATCCATTCTTTTTCTTGCCTCACTGTCTCTTCCTGTCTGTCCCTCTCCCTTTATTCTGCACTCCCTTCTTTCTCCGCCTCACCTCCATGTCATCTCCCTCTGATGCCAACCTTTGCTCATCTAACTTCCCCTCTCTCCCTCAAATGCTCTTCCCCCACCCTCTCGCTTGCCCAGTTTCTCCACTTTCCTTATCTTACTTCTGTTGCACGTGTAGTTTCCTTCATGGACATTCTTTCCACCTTTGTATTTGCCTCTTCTCCATTCTTTTCCATTCCCTTCCTTCCGTCCATCCATCCATCCCCATACTCAAAGTGCAAGTTAACATCTGCAATCTTCTGGAAGTTGTATCCCATCTGTTTACTTTACATTTCTGTTTAAGAGCCGGGATTACAATTACAGTATTACCAAAACTATGGCATAAAAAATGCTGTGCTGATTTGTCTGTCTTCTCAGCTGGAGTCCAGAGAGGAAGAGGGCCTGCAGCTACTAAATCAAGTATCTTCATCAAAAATCAAATTGGTCTTCCAATTAATTACTTCCAGAGATTAAACCATTTTTGTTTACTGTTCCTTTTACGTCTAATGGTATTAGCATTGTCGCATCCTTTGCAGAGATCTTAGAGTTTACAGATCATCCTATAATCCGTTTTGTTTTCAAGAGAAAGTATGTGGGGCTCTACAGTCTTTATCCTAATGCTGAGTATTGTTCTTAGAAGTAATTTGCACAAAGCTGAATCTCTAAAAAGTCCAACACTCCTATAAACTTGCCAAAGTAAAAAGTGTGTATGGTGCTTGGGCTTAGTAAGAGTATCCCTGTGTAATCCCAGAAGACATCTCATTGTACCACAAGGAATAAAGAGTCTCTGAAGATGAATATGCTGTGCATTGTGCTAGAAAAAGCTGTGAAGAAGGTTGGGAGCAATATTCTGATACAATGCATGAAGTATACACAGTGAACTGAAGAAATAATCCCATCACCCCTTTCTCTTCAGTACTTTGCATATTCCTTCCTCTTTGTTCTGAAGCAGATTGGAGCATAGTACCAACTTTTTCCTCTCTTAAATTAGCAAGAGCTGCATGATGATGTTGGACTCTGAGTGGTTTATGCTGGTGTTCAAGCAGAAGCAGAGTCATTCAGAAGAACACTTCTGGAAAGAGAGCGTCATGTTTGTAGACTTTTGCTTACATACTTCTTTATAGTAGCAGTGTTTCTAGATGTAACCTGTAGTTTTGCTGGTGTTGGCTTAGTCCTACTATTCTTACAGATTTTTTTCTTTTTCACCATTAGTTTTCTTTCTCCTCTGTTCCATGGCCAACATAACTGACTGCTTGGTTCTGGTAGCTGTGGATAGGACTGTACATGAGATACCGTCCTTCTGCATTTATCTAGGATTTTTCTATCTACTTTTCTCACATGTTTTCTTGAAGGTAACAAATTCTTCTTGAATGTGTGTGTTACTGGGATGGCAGGAGTAATTTGAGGAGAGAGCTGTTATTTTATTTAAGTCACAAGTTTAAAAATAGTTACTGTAGTGGAAAAATACAAGAAAGAATTGACTCTGCTCTCAGTGCAGAAGAGCATTGCTTCACAGAACCACAGAAGGCACTCCAAGTTGGAGATGCCCTTAAAAGATCATCTGGTTCAATCTTTTCTGGGAACAGGAGCCTCCATGAGATCATCTAGCATGCTGTCTAGTCTTGTCTTGAAAATCTACAGTGATGAGGATTCTACCACATCCCTGGCAAGATTATACCTGTGATTGATTGTTCTCACTGTAGAACATGTCTTTCTTACACTGAGATGAAACCTCTCCCAATGTAACTTGTACCATTGCCCTGGGTTTTCTCCATGTACTACCTGATAAGGAGAGAACCTCCATCCTTTATAGCCATCTTTAAGTACTTAAGTACTGGAAGGCTGTGATGAAGTCGCCCTGAGCATTTTCCATGAAGAAGAGACTTCTACAGTCTTACCTTATAGAGCTCTTTCACCCTCTCCAGTCCTTTTTGAGAGCTTCTCCAGCCTGTCCATGTCTTTTTGGAAAGACAGTTCAGTTCTGGTCTTTTGGGGACCAGAACTGAACATAGTACTACAGATGTGGCCTAATAAGCACTCAATAATGTGGGATAATCACATCTCTCCCTGCTAGTCATGCCCCTGTGAATGCAGCCCAGGACATGATTTACCTGTT
>VYZQ01000732.1:1878-13533 GCA_013400655.1 Mystacornis crossleyi
GAAGATTCCATTCTTCCCAAAACCAAGAAAATGAAAATGAAATGCAAATATTGTCATGTTACAATTAGTTGATCTCCATGTATATATAAAAGACTACTATTTAAACTCTACACAACTTATTGACTGCTTTAGGACCTGTTTAACACCCTGATAGCCCACTTTGAATTCAGTCAATATAGTTTTAGCTCCAATATTCAGCATTTCTTGCCCAAGCCAACTTAAAACAAGAGACGCTCACTTTCTGAAAAACTACAGAGAACACATTCTCATCTGAAATGCAAATACTGAACGTAAAGTTACCATGCACTTCCTAAAACTGAAAAAATCTGAACAGGACAATCTAGCCCAAGAAACCTTGAGAAACAGAATGAGAACAAACACACATTAAGCACCCACATACCTAAAAATGTCAGAATAAACCACACACAAGTGCATGGAACTGTAAATTTGAATAACTAACAGCCATCTACTCAGCAACTGCTCAGTTGGGCTATTAAACTGTACCTAAGAAAATTAACCCTCTCTTCTATAGTCAAATCTTTTAAACCATTTCAGATAAATCAGAACCATTAACAAGATTTAGATTTTATCCCATAATGAGCAAGAGAAATCAGCTTTATGCAAGGGCATTTATCCAGCCTGGAAACAGTATTTTTAATAATAAATAGAACCTCAAACTTGAAGAGAAGCTAAAATCCCATAAAACCAATGATCAGTGTTAAATAAGCACATCATCATTTCTTTCTCCAATGTGAGAGACTAACTGGGTCCAAATTTTGATAATGTAGCTATGTTAAAAGCAATAACAAATTGGAAACATTTCACTGCTACTTCGTTGGGTATTACCACTACACTGTACCTCCACACGCATCTTGACAAATGAGGACAACCAGAGTTTCGTAAGATTCTTGCTGATAAGGCAAGTGCATGCTTTAGAAACATGTTTAGCTTTCTACTTGACAACTACACAAAGCCATCTTTTTCCCCACAAGTAATACGGTAATTTTTCAAATCGGGTAGGTATTTAAGTAACAGAGCTCTCTTTACTGGCATACTCTGCTGAGGTGTGGCATTTCTGAGGTGTTAGGTAAGATCAAAGGCAATCTCAATGGCCTCTCTTCAGATGAAAATTTTTGAACTCAAACTCTGTGCCAGTCCTGTTTGGACTCAGCCTAGGACACCCACTTCCCTACACACATACTCGCTCTTGCAGGTACTCAGAATAGGTATAAATTAAAGATTCCCAATGAAGAAACCAGAAAATGGCTGTTCTCAGCATCTTATGCCAATCTTTATAAAGGGTCTTAGGCAGATAGGTAAGGATTGCTGAAAGACTCAACTGTCTCAAATTCAATCTCCATTTCAAAAGGAATAACTACAAGGCTGCACTAGCACTACAGGCAAGTATTTTGTGACTTCTCAGAAGAGCAAGTACTGTGAGAAATACAGTGAGTGCTTAGCATAAGTGTTTAGAGTATTTAAAGTTTCAGACTTTAGTCTGCCTATAAATATGCAGAGCACCTTGGGCCTGGGATTTTTGAATGACACAAAGAAAAGAAAGCAAGGCCATCAAGAATTTTTAGCCATATTTTGAAACAGTAGGCAAGGTCATATACAACAGTTTCATATCCTTTTACAAAGATAAGGTTTGGTTTGGAGCCATTACTTGTTAGCTGTCAATTAAGAGGTTTAACCTCCCTTTCAGATTCACTATAGTTTCACAAGCAACAGAAATGCTGGTAGGCATGGACCTCCCCGTGTAACAACAGACCAACTAAGTAGTAAAACATGGAAGTCTTGAAATATTAAGATAGACAATTTCCCCAAAATTTATTTTTGAAACACAAATTGCCAATAATATACATAAGAACCTTTTACGCTTGACACTGTCTGATGCAACATTCATTCAAATCCCTTTCTGAAGGGCTTCTTGAAATGCTGTATAACATATATACACTTCCCCAGTAACAATTATTAGTTTCACAGGCACATTATCAAGCAGCTAAGAGATACATCAACAGTTCATTATCTAGTGCTGTACATGCAAATAGAGCTTCACTCATGTACAGTTAATTACAAATAACTCCAAACTTGCACTTAGTAAAGTTATTTTCATTCTGAAATTATCTGCAGATTTTAGTGCATGAAGAGTTATGAAAGGTAGCTGAAGCTGCTTTGGCAGAAACAGAGCAACAACATCTCATGAGAAGGGAAGCACCCCATAGCAGCTAACACCAATGTCCCTCCCTCAAACGTGAGAAAATTGTCCACGCTTAAGCTCACATTTACATCAAAACAAATAAATGACCCACAGAATGCATCTTAACACACAGAAGTCTTAGTCATCCTCTTCTTCATTCCACTTTTTCGCTCCTCTCTGACAAGTGATGAAGTGAGCCGGGAGGGCCTTGCAAGTAGACACACCATAGATATAATGTTCTTCAACGAGATGTGACAAGTTTCTGTGACTAGCACAGCTTAGCTTGGATCAGAGTCACTGCTGTTCTGTGCAAACCTATTTATGCTAAGAGAGCAGAGAGCCAAAATGGTTGCTTTGTAATTAGTTCAGGCATGTTTGAATCCAAAAGGGAAACCCTTTTAGTTGATTTTCCCTGGGAATACTACAAAGTTCCACTACGGCTTCACAGTGTAACCATGCAGATCAAGAAAGGCCCCTCATTCACCTAGAAAAATAACAAATAATAGTGCTGAAATGTTCTCCTGCATCTTGGCTTTACTCTGAATGCACTGAAATATTTGAAAACAGTTTTTCTGAAAATTTGTCATCTTTACTGTCAAAGGCACTCCTGGCAGAAAAAGAAAATCTTGTTGAGGGCAATATTCAGTTAAGATGACTGTAAAAACCTAATCCACACCTTTGAATTTGGACTGAATACCCATCACTTAAACATCTTGTAAATGACCCAATTTGTTTACATGGCCCTGTAGCTTTTTATGACTTTTCCATAAAGAAGTTATTACATCCATCCCTTTTATTTTGTTTTAGAGCAGTTGAATGAGCCCCAGAACCACAAGCAAGTGAAACAGATTCTCTGCAGATGGAAGTGGCCTCATATAACTCTCCACTACCGGTGAACTCAGAACAACACTTTCAGTTGGAAATACCATACCTTCACACACAGCAAAAGAATTTCCTGTGCCATATGTCTTCTTTAATGTTTAACTATTGCATAAAATGAGTGCTGGTTTCCTGTCAATCCAAGGAGGAACGTGCAGCCCCTAGGACTAGTGCTTCGGATTGTTTGGAACAAGGGTGAACGCAGTTGGATGGTTACACAGAGAAGTACACTGGGGGAGAAAAAGTAATAAAATAGAAAATAATAATAATCTTAGATATTCTAGCTGCTATCATACAACAGCTCATCCAGTGAAGCTCCCCAGATAATAGTAAAAGACTGGACAACCGAGTCTTGTGGAAAAGACTATAATGAAAGATAACAGTTGAAACAAGTGATACTAAGCATTAGTTCAGAAATAGGTACCTCTTCCAGCAAAGTCACTTTTCCACTTCATGTGTTTTTAAACAAATAATGCGGAAAAACAAGCATACAGAAGGTGTGATAAGAGCATCTCCAAAACCATTTTTCCAGTGTAAACTACTCTTCAGACATGACACTCCCTGGTATTTTACACACCAGCTTTTTGTTCACAGAAAGTTACCACTTTGCTGATATGGGCAAAACTGAATAATGGTTTAAAGATGTAGAATATTGAAACTACAGAAAGATACCATTCCTTTACCTTTTACTGCCTGAACCTAGTTTGAATCCAGTTCATCAGATTACAGGACCAATTCCCTAATTAACTGCAGCGTCTAACTCCCTGTCCCCCCACCTTCTTACATGATTTATTGCCAATTCATAATAGGAATACCACAGCAGCAGCAATGCAAAAAAGAATTAAATGTACAGGAAACACAAGTACCATTGTTTCCTTTTCCCAAGACATTCTTTGCTTTTCCTGAGACAGACAGACAAGATTTCAAGAAAAGCCACACAAAGGCGATAACTGAGTTTAAATCTAGCACTCACAGTTATCACTGGCTATGCCAGCCATTTGCTGAAAGCTAGGAAGACCTCTCCTGTTTTCCCTTAGTAGAACTGTAGTATCACAGGGAACATCATAGGATAGGTACCCAACCAACAGCACTGTTCATCTAGAAAACCAAGCACTAAAAAATTAAGACCAAAGATTTTTAATTCCAGCCGCAACGCTGGCAAGGTGCACGACCAAAGGAAAGCGCCGGCCTCCCTGCCTTCACCAAGCTTTGTTCAGGATCAGTGGCAACCTCCACTTCATTTGAAAAAATAAGCACAGCAGTGATCAAACTGAGCCATGCCTGCATGCTGTTTTAGTGCAGTTAATAACCAGTTTTAACTAATTCAAGGAGAAATTTCAGTATTTTGGGCTTTAAGGGAATGTAGGAACGGAGGTGACCTTAAAGCTAGAAGAATCTCCTTAAAACATCCCTGTTTATAATGATACCTTGAAAGAATTTACCATAAAATGGCAAGGTTAATGAATAATTTATGAGGACTAATTCACTAAAAGGCACATTGCCACAGAAAAAAGGTGTTATTGATTATTCCCTTGCAACTCTCATTCTCAGTAGTATAAAAGGATGCCACTTCATGGGAAATAACCCTTGAACATTTTCTTATTTCATTTCTCTTTCTTCCTGCTGTGTATTGGATTGCAGGGAGGTTAATTCACATCCTCTTTTCCCAGCTCCAAACACCTGCATATGAAAATGGCAGAAAGAAAATAAAACTCAAAATACAAAAGCAGCAACCGTCACTGTGAAGATCCTCACTGCGGAGTTAACCTGCATAGCCTTAAATTAGCCCACAAGAATGAGAATAGCCACACAGTGAAATAATAATCCAGGGGCTCAAAGAGACTTAGCTAAACAGCTGAGGAGTTCTTTTAACTTCAGCTGCAGCCCAGCTCACGTGGGGCTCTAGTCAGCAAAGGTGAAAGCACATTGCCATGGCTTGGGGGTGGCACAAACTCACAAGACTTGAGAGTTCCACAGTGGCAAGAAGCCAAGCAGCCTCTGAGCCTAGGGCAAACATAAGGTCATGCCTATGCAAGGTGAACGTCAAAGTCCAAAACCCAGAGCATGCTCAACAACGATGGCATAGTTGGAATAGACCTAATTAAGCTCAGAAAAAAGAGCCCTTGCAAA
The DNA here is from genome assembly GCA_013400655.1 of Mystacornis crossleyi. Lineage (NCBI taxonomy): Eukaryota > Metazoa > Chordata > Aves > Passeriformes > Timaliidae > Mystacornis > Mystacornis crossleyi. The sequence goes on from VYZQ01000732.1 coordinate 7,088, forward strand.
GTCTAATGCAGAAGGGTTGCAGGAGATCAAGGAATTATCTAGGCTTTCTCCTTTTGTTTACACGAGTTTTTTTTAATAACTCTTATACTCTGTGTGTGTGTAAGTCCTTCTCCCAGAGCATCTCTGGAATCCTGCCTTTTCTCACAAAGCTGACCAACCAACTTCTGTGGAAACGGATTAAGTTATGAAAATGTATAGTGTTATTGTACACACACTTTGTAAAGATGAGGTACCTTCGCACATAAGAAGATTGCTTGGTATGCTGTTAAACATACAAATTTCATGAAATTAAACACAAATAGCCCAATGTAACACTGGAGATACATTTTAAAAAATCCCAGTAGAACAATGTCAAGAAGAGGTGATCAGAAGACAGATGAACCCAAAGGTTCAGATGTCTATGGACAGAGCCAGTAACAAATTTCCCAGGCATTTTCACCTTAAAATAACATCCTACAAGCTAAGAAAGCCTCTTCAAAGCACCAATTTATATTTTAGCTTCACAAGAACACATTATGAATTTTTACTTACCTACTTGAATAAAAGCACTTCACAGTGTAACACAAGCTGAAAAAGTTTTCCCCAAAAGGGAATGGCAGGGCTAAGTTTTAACATTCAATTAATTTCTCAGAAACTCTGAAACAACAAAGCACTCATACAGACACTTAAGTGCTACTAAAATAACTATGTTTTTATATGTTAGCTCTATTCACTTCCTGTTCAGTAACTTTTTCTAAGTTGCACTGGTTTCTGCTAAAAGGCTACATCTGAACAGGCCGATTCTTAGGATGCTTACACACCAAGAAGTGTATTTCCCATGGCATGCACTTTGTGACTAAAAAGCAAAGGCATGGCTCTCTGGTAAAGCCAAGAGCTATCTATAAAGCAATTGAAGAGGCTCATTTCCCGATAAGGGAAGTGGGCTTGCTCAGCACATCCTCTTTCTAGTAATCAGGAACTGCCAGATGTAGCAAAAAACAAAAGCAGCAACCACCCAAAAGAGACAAAAACCCCCCAAACCACTGCTATAATGCACAACCACTGCTGTATGATGTAAACCAGTACTTCGTTATTACATGTTGTCTGTGTAATAATTAAAACTCAAAGGGTTTGGATAAAGTTATAAAATATAAAAGACATTATGTGAAGACAAAGTTCAACATAAGCTCTTTGGCAATACAGCTGTCTCTGTCTCAAGACATGCCTCATGTTTCTTCACCATTGTAAAACTCTGACTGACAGACAAACTAAAAACCCCAAACAACATGACATAAAGCTTTGAAGTCCAATCTGAAAATCTAATAAATACTAGTTAATGCAGAAATAAGATTTTACACTAAATTCTGTTCAAGATTCCATTTTACACTAAATTCCATTCCAACCTTAAAAAATACATGGGGAGGCTGGAATGATAACATATTTGGGACACGGAGTAAATGGTCTGTGATTTTAAAACCCTTACTCTTACCTAACAGAAGAAACTGAGAGAAGCAACAGGACTAAGGGGAAGTCCCAAGCAGCACTCTGCTGAATGGCAAACAATATGCCAGAAGTCAACTACAAACACAAAACCCCCAGTTTTAAGAACTTTCTTCCTCTGAAATTTATTGAAGTGTTGAACAGTTTCTCTAATTTGTCACAATCTTTTCCTTAAAGTCAAAAGAGGATGTGCTGTAATTCATTACTTTCCAGGAAAATGGCTTTAGAACATTTCAAAACAAGCCTTGGACTGAGCAGAAATAGATTTAACTTGAGAAAAATTGTGCCACTATCAAGTTTCCCTTTAGATGACACAGGCTTATCTATTATACTTCCTTATCTTCTCAAAACTAAGAAGTTCTGCTACCCAGCAGCAGTCAATAGGCTGTGGTGGCACTCTTCAAGTCAACATGAGCCAGTGGAAGTGGCATCACAGCACGATAAAGTTCAGTTATAAGAGATAATTCTGCAGTCAAATGTCTGCCTTCAAGCAAGAGCACTGACACTGCCGTCTGTAAGGATTCAATGTCCTGCACCACTTGGACATCCTCATTTTTTGCTGATGTTCAGCCCAAGTTAAAGCAACTTAATCAGAAATTCTTTGTTGCGATGCTGTCCCCCTCCCTGAATAAGCTGGGAGCTCTCTTTGGAGACACACAAATCAGGGAATCCTCTAAGTGGTTCAGAGTAGGTGTGGCAGGCCACACACACGTTTGAGGTGATGAGAGAATCTTCCCTTGGCATTTCAGCCACTCACTCGGTTCCAGCTGCATTGACCAGCTTTTCCCAAGAATGGCCTGAAATATGCAGGTTTCAAACTCTGTCTCAAGGGCACACTTTTGGGTTTGGTTTTTTTGAGTTACATAAATCTTGCCCATTTCAGAAGATTTAAGAAATAGATTGTGAAGTGTTCAGTTAGTGAAAATTATTATTACGGGTTTCCATTCATGTTGAGGAAGAAATAAAACCAACTTAATTCCTCTTGAGATCTGTGAAAAGACAGATCATGACTGTCATATTACCTGTGCTGCAGAATTGACAGAAATCAAGTAAGTGCTTCAGTTTTCTAGAGATTTACACTACTTACTGCAGTTCATTCATACTTGAAACTGACTGCAGGAAAATCAGTCTTTCTAGCTGATGCTGGTGAGTTTCTAATTGACCTCAGGTTCTCGGCCTTCTGAAGTCATTCAGTACTACACTTGAAATGTACAGGCCACATAAGCTGTACACACCATTGTTTATGGCACCCAATAGTAGTTTTTACATTATGTTCTACAGAGACACTCATATTTCTCATAGAAAACATAATAGCTGATAGCTTAGCAAAATTATTTTAAACATTTATTGCATCTGGTTCTATGGAAGCCAAGGAAACAGATCTTAGATTCTCCTGCCATCTCATGTTGTAATCAAATCCAGATTAAACTAATAACATCACATAAGCAGGTGCACTTGAGACTACCAGAGCTAAACCACTAGAATTAAGTCATTCACAGTACTCAACCTCCCAACAGCTCCCTCAGATATTTCCGAAGCTACAGAAGCAGCATGAAGATACTATGTCAAAAACAGCAGTCAAAAGTAGATAGAAATGAAGCAAGAACTGTAACGGAAAGAAGAAATTCAAAAGTAGATAGAAATGAAGCAAGAACTGTAACGGAAAGAAGAAATAAGTAAACCATCCAATTAATCAAATTCAGTACACAAGAGAGTCAGTTTTGTGATTTAAAAGAAACTGAGCATTCAATTTTTCTTGACTCCTTGCTTCAATATGGAAAAATGGTAATAAATACATCAAAAAGCCATAAGAGAAATGATAAAGCCATCTAAGTATGAAAAACCCTTCAAAGCATAATCTGTTTTTCAACATGACAAAGAATAGTAGAAATGAAATCCACCCATACAAATGGGAGCCATCACTACATGCACCATTTACTGCTACTTTACTCTCCACAAAACTGTTGCATAAACTTCTTTGATCCTCCAGATGATTATTTACTCAGTGGAATAAAATAAAAACATTAAAGATAAATAGGATTTTTTCACAGAAATCACATAAAACCCTTTCCTGTCAAGCAGAATTACAAATAAAACCTGTTCTGAAAGAAAATCTCACTACAACAGAGGGCAGGCAAATAAAAACATGGAGGTAGCTTTAAGTGGTTTCAAATGGAGCTACACTGGCTCCACAACAACCAACACACTGAATTTCCAGGAGGTACCACCAAAACACTATGTTCTAAAATATTTAATTTACCATTGCGAACAAAATATACACTAGGAAATTACCACCTAAAATAATATTCACTATGCAGCAAAAACAAGAGAGCTTCTTATGCCCACAATTAGCAAATAAATTTAGTCAAATCGCAATTTTGAAGTTAGTAATGATTTAGTTATAAAATAAGTAAATATCAGTTAATCCTTAAGCACATGCTTACCCTTTGAAACACAAGTAGTCTCACTAAATTAATAACTGGTCACAGGCATCTTCAGCATCACCTTGAAGCAACAGCTATAGCACCCACACGTGCAGCTGAGTAACACTGTAATACATTCTACTGCAAAACTTTTTGGCCACTTAGCAGTTTTACAAGTTAAGGGCAGAATTTTTATTTGTAGACTGCGTGAGTAAAAAATCTCCCTCTCTCCTGACCAGAGATTATTTGGCACGTGAACAGCAATATCTCATTCTCATACTCCAGGGAGTTTTAACCTGCCTCTAGCTAAAAGCTATACAATCTTTAGATTGCAGCAGAGTGTAAAAATCACTCTAATTAAATCAAGTAAGAACTGGTTTGACTAGTGTTACTGATCCCCCAAATAATTAAAATCAGGTAAGAAAAGTTAGAGGTTGGTACTTAGCTATATTCAAACTTGTGCTAATTTTTTTAAGTAAGTTTTGCAACTGAACAACTATAAAGCAAACTTAAAGTAAGTTACAAGAGGAACCTGGACTGTTGTAAGTATAAACTACCACATAATATAGTTTCAGGGCACTTTTTGTTTTGTTTTTAAATAAAAGTTCTCCTGGCTTTGCATTTCTTCTAAGATGTAGTGACTGTATCTTAGGGCATGCCAAATTTCATTGCAAACCAGTTGAAGCCTGACCTAAGACAGCTGAATTTCTGATATATGTGAACAGAATCTAGTTTGTACTGTCACGTATACTTGCACCTATTTACATCGGTTTTGCTTCTGTGCTGTATGAGCTACCTTTCGCACTGTTGTGCTCCCGTTGTTGCACCCTGGAGGCCTTTCAGGGCCCAGCTGCGTTATCCTGGAACAAACCTTTCAGAGGAGACTGGCAGCATAGCGGGTTTCTTTCCAGTCCTGACAAACTTAAAGCAAAGCAATGACAATACTCTCTGTGTTGATAAGCTCCATAGGCACACCATGCAAATTTAAGAGAAGGTAGCATAACAGCACGAGACATTAGTACATAACTGCCAAGCCCATGTTGTCAAAAACTGGTTCCCTAAAGCCTCCAAACACCAGGTAGGATGGGAAAGGGTAGAAAGCGAGTGGTTTCTCACACAGAGCAGATAATTTCCTGTACCGTGCACAAAGTCTGATTGGTTTCCTGTCAGAATAGCCCACTCTCTGAGTCTTTTGATCACTTTCCTCTGGCCCTTCACAGTTGCTCTGATTAGAGATTGATCCCCATGCTGCTCTTTGATCAGCAGCTCCAGCAGTCCGCAGGTGCCATATATCATCACATTAACAGGCCACAGCAGTATTAGTCTCCTCCTTTTAAATTTGTTAGTGCACTGCATATTCTAGCCACTCACAGAGCACTTGCAGAGGTCTCTGAAACTTTGCTTTCTATTATAAAATATGATGTAGAATACTTTTATCTGGGGAGTCCCAAGTTCAAAGTTGAGAGAATTAAATTAGCCTTGAATCTGCGTTTCTGCTTTATTTCATTATAGTTCAGAGAGTTTTGAGAGCTCCCATCTTGGCCTTTTGTGTTGGTCTGTGCCCAGGGAGAAAGCTTGTTCTAGCTGACATGCTAAGTACTAAATTTTTCAAACACACCCCCCTGCCTCCCTCCCCTGCCCTGTACATTAAACACCAGGGTTTCCATGAATATATGCTAACAGCCTTAATTTTAGATATTCTACAGTAAATGCGGTTTCATGCAGTATATAATGTTACAGTTTGTAAAGTATTCTTTAAAATGACTTCATAATAGCAGATCAAGAGGAAAGGCGCTTAAAAATCTGAATAATGTAAATCATATGGAGTTCAGAGGCTAAGCAAATTACACACCCCGAAGCTGCCCTTGCTGTATGAAAGGAGTCTTTCTCCAGCTCTGCGCAGCCCCAGCCCAGGGGAACTTGCATTTGAGAGTTTTCTAAACATTTCAGGTACACTTGAAAGTTGAAAGTAATTCTCATTTCCTATGCAGGATTAGCTCGTTTCCAGCCCGTACAAAATACCACTCATTCACGCACAGACACAAAAACCCACCCCCCGAGAGCGAAGCATTTAGGGTACAGAAGTGCGCGGGTCGTTGTTGGGTTTGGGTTGCTGGCGTTTTGTTTGTTTGTTTTAGCAGGGCGAGGGGGTGGAGGGGAAGGGGACACATTTTGTACCTCGAGTACCGCAGAAGAGGGAGCTGCCGGGCTCCCCCCGCGGCCGCCGACTCGCTGCCCTTTTACCCGGAGCGGGCGGGCAGAGCCCCGCTGCCCCCGCGCCCACCACCCGCGGGGCCGCGCTCCCTCGGCGGCGCGGGGCTGCCCGCGGGAGGAGAGCAGAGGAGACGAGACGAGAGGAGAGAAGGCGAGAGGAGAGCTCCGCGCCGCGCCGCGCCGCCCNGATGTCAGCAGGAGCAGCCCGAGGAGGAGCATTGGGCCGGCGGGGCGAGGGGCTCCGGCACAGCAGGCACTGGCGGCGCGGCACCGAGGCCCGGGCGTCTCTCAGCAGCGCCCGGCGCGGGCTGCGCCGCTGGGGAGAAGGCA
>VYZQ01000732.1:13668-24139 GCA_013400655.1 Mystacornis crossleyi
GCTCACCCACCAAAAAAAAAAAAAAAAAAAAAAAAAAAAAGGGATCAAAGGAAAATCTGGACCCAGACCAGCTTCCCAAGGACTAAACAATCCGTGGCCGTGGCGGGCGGGGGTCGGCGGAGCCGGGGCCGGTGCGGGGCCGCTGCTGCCGCGGCGGAGGAGCGCGCACCTGTCAGCCGGCAGCAGCGGCGCGGGGGCGGGCGGGGGGCGGGCAGCCCGCGCTCACACACCAGCACTTTCCTCGCCCGCAACTCGGCAGCCGCACTGCCAGCTCGGGCCGTGTCTGCCGGCTCCCCCCTCCCTCCCACGCCCGCCGTCCCATCACGGCGAGGGCGGCACCTGGCGCGGCCGTTTACGCCCCGGGAAGTTGTCGGTGGGAAGAAGGAGGCGAGCGGGGCGGCCCCCGCTGCTGCCCCCTCTCTTGCGGCCAAGTGGCGGCGCAACAGGTGCTGGGGAGAGAACCGGGGACTGGTCTCCCCCAGCCCCGTCTGCTTCTCGAAGGGGGCTCCATCCGCCGTCCCCCTTGCCCCAAGGAGGAACCGAGGTCACCGCGGTCCGGAATCAGTTTGTGTGTTTGGTAATTAGGGCGAGGTGCTGATTTACCAGTATTTGTTTACTGGGTTGTTATTATGGTAATTGAGTTTGTGCTTGAAAACTTGATGCTTGGTTAAACATTTCATCTAAAGGATGCCCTTCGTAGTGGGAACTAAAACACTTAGAGGATGTTTTAAAAGGTCTCTGAGTACTTTTTATTTTCTTTGTTTTGGTTTGTTTTGGTTTTTTGTACTAGAAGTTGTTTTGGTTACCCTGAACTGAGACATCTAACAGTTACATAAGTAGATGGAAACACAGGTTCTACTCTTTATAACTGTCCCTGGCTTGTTGCAATGCCGTGCAGTACTTGGTGAGGTGGTATCCATCCATAAAGCAGACAGGATTGGGTTCCTTTTTGCTGTTTCACCAGAAACCAGAACTGAGATTATGTCAAGGAGTATTCTGCTATTAATGCTGATGATGTTCAGTGCACGTATAGATCTTTGCTAGAGATGGCATTTCTAGTTTGCTAGAGGACTCGAACTGTGGCTATGTGGTGGGTTTGGGTAACAAGACTGAACACTAACTGGATACCAGGAGGGCAAAAGAAGCAATTAGGACAAATCTTTTTGTCTTGACTGAGAGGTTTTGGGAGGGTTTCTTAAATTTTTGACTTCAGCCCCCATAGTTCTAAGGTGTATTGGGGGATGGATGGGGGACCTATACAGCCATATATATTTTTGAGGGGCCCATTTATCCATGATATGTGCAAGACATACAAGAGAGAAACTGAGTCTGCGTTGCCAGAGTCTCGAGCACACACTGCATAAATTTCTTATCCTTTGACCCCGCTCTTTCCATTATATAACTGAGCTGTTTCTTCGCCTCAGCCAAAGTAACCCTTGAGACAGTGATAAACAACCCCTCTGTTCCTAGTAAGTGACATATTTCCAGTAGCAACTGAAAGCTGTCCAGCCAAGTTGGGCTCTCTTCTGTAAAGCAGACTTGGAGAATACCGTAAATAGCAACCCTTCACTTACACAGCATGAAGACAGAAATGTACTACACAAAGCAGATGTAGTTACTTTTATTATTGTTATCCTTATATTTTTTTTGGCTTCACTGTTGTTATTTTTAAATGGAAATAAAAATAACATGTACAACTACCCTGATGATTACAAGCAGTGTTTTGGAGTTTTTTTAATCAAATAAATGAAGTATTACACTGTAGCTTAACCTTCATTGCCTGAGGATTTTGTGGGATTCTTTGTATTTTGCAGTACTGATGGCAAGTTCACTCTGAAAAGCATGGACCTGATGTCTTACAGTGTGTGCATGAAAAATAAATCATTCATTGAAAAAATCTAGGCTGCATCAGACTGGAGTTTCATCTGGAGGTGCTGGAGCATGCCCAGAGAAGGGCAAGGGGGCTGGTAAAGGGTCTGGAGCACAAGGCTTATGAGGAGAGGCTGGGAGATCTATGGTTGTTTAGCCTGGAGAAAAGAAGGCTCGGGGGAGAGACCCTATTGCTCGCTTCAGCTGCCTGAAAGGAGGCTGTAACAAGGTAGGGGTTGGTCTCTTCTCCCAAGTAACGAGTGACAGGACAAGATGAAACAGCATCAAATTAGGTCAAGGGAGGTTTAGATTGGATGTTAAGGAAAACTTCACAGGAAGGGTTGTGAAGCATTGGAACAAGCTGCCTGAGGAAGTGGTGGTCATGATTCCTGGAGGTGTTTAAAAGATATGTAAATATGTCACGTAGGAACATGGTTTAGTGGCGGACTTGGCAGTGCTGAGTTTGTGGTTGTACTTGGTCATTGTGGTCGTACTTGGTCATTGTGGTCTTTTCCAATCTAAATGATTCTATGATGCTCTGGTCCAGGCTCAGACTTTTCAAAGGAAAGTGCAAGAACCCCCATAGTGGATGAATATGGAATAACACTGCCTAGGGAGGAAGCTTCCTTTCTAAACCTCCTGTAATTAAAGATCAGGATATAATTTTGGTCATTAAGGCTTTACTTCTTTACAAAAATGCTTTTTTTGCAAATTCCACCCAAAATATCATGTGAAGTAATCTCTATCCTTAAAAATGTCCAGTCTTCTCTGAAATTCATGCTAAGCATTTATCACCAGCTATCTGTATTTATTTTTAATGTTACCGCTCTCCATTTTCATCAGGTATATGTATGTGCTTGGGTTATGAAAATAAATCATTTATATTTGCCTTCTTTACCCCGTTCATCTTCTGTGTTACAGCCGTACCTCATCCTTTCCCAGCTAGGCATTTTTACTATGGTTTTCACATGAACACCTCTATGCTTCTGAGACTTCTCCATTGCCATCTGTTTCTGTTGTGTTTTATTTGGGGTGGGACAAACTGAACATGACATTCCAAGTGGAGGCCTAATCTGACATTTGTGTAGTGAATGAAGATAGAATGTTTCATTGTATATAATATCTCTTGTTCATGCCTTTAACTTTTTATATGATCTACTCATGTAATAACCCACAGCAGTATTGGCATTAAAAAAGTAAGTGGCTGGATAATTATGACAAATCTATGTGTATGTAGTTCAGATAATTCCTGCCAGTGCATAGTGCATTGCCTATACTGAATTTCACTGGGGACCACGATGCCAATGCAGCTAAGAGTCCTGGTGAGTCAGCTGGTGACTCAGTAAAAATTTCTCTGGATATCATACTTTTCTACATACATAATAAGTATTTTAAACTACATAGAACTTTATGTTCCTAAGTTTTCTCCATGATTAGAATTGCACTTCAGTTTTTGTCTTTTTTATCAGTCACCTCACCATAACTCATCTCACACTTATTTAGTTTACACTCTGTAGTCTTTCAAGACTACAAGTCTTTCTAGACTTTTTTTTTCCCGAAGGTTTTGTAATGTGGTCTATAAAGTTTGTATCAAGTATTTTTCAACTTAAATATTGCAACAGATGTTTCTCTGTAAATTGGGATATTCTAATAGTCTGAGATGCAAACTTTGCTCTCTTGAATAGCCACACTGATTTGACATATTTTCAGTTTGTTTTATGACTCTGTTTTTTATCATCCTCATTCAGAACTATTTTTGAAGGAGTATTTCTTTTACTTGAATAAAATTTAAAGTATCTGGATTATCCCAGAGGAATTTATTGTATTGAGACACAAGAGAAGGCAACAGAAATTTAGCCTGTTAGGATATCAGAGACTTACTGTGATGCTGTATAGCCTTTGTACTCCTGAACTATAAATATCCTTGAAATGAAAAGGCTTTCTCTGTGATTATTATTAACTGAAAGAGTTACCATTAAAATATACATTCATCACACAATCTTCAAAACCTTTACTTATATCAGCAGATAGAATTCCCCACTCCAAAGCCAAAATAATGTGGTCACAGAGCCAACAGAGATGGACAGTAACCTGTGCTCCACACCTTGCCCCTTCACCACTTTGCAACAGGAAAGGTTCCCCACTACTTTTGGAAGTGGGCTGGAACTGACAAGGTGCATAGATGTTCACAGACTGCCCTTCATGGTTTGAGCTGATGCCAAGAGATATGGACGGATTTCAGGGAGCTCCAAATGTCCCAAGCAAGTTCTGTGAGGAAGTGTACTGTTTTCTTTTCCTATATCCTGTTTCAGAAAGACTTTTTTTCCTCTCCAAAAGCTTTGCAATTACATAAGCATTTTTCTCCTGAGAAAGAATAGGGTGAGGAATACGGTGTTTGGGGGGAAAATAGCAAAAGGCTGAGATAGAAAACCCATTTTTAGGCATGATGTACAACCAAAGGAAAATGCTTCTGGAGGCATGTAGATCTGGAAATGCAGTTACTTCTATCAAATTCATGTCTCAAAAGAGTTAGAGCTAGACATTTACATACTTTTGCAAGACTATGACCCACTGTTTGGAAAAGCAGATTGATTGATTCGCTTTTCTCTCCAAATCTTGTTTCACTTCTTAATAAGAATATGGGGAAAAAAAAGTAATTCATACATATGTATTTTCATATTCCCATATATTCCAAATGTACCTGTATAATCCTTGTAAGATCCTAATAAAGGCAAAACAGTATTTTGCAAAACTTAAAGTTAGAACTAATAAATATCTGCTCATCCAGTCACACAGGCAAGTGTCTGTTTTTGTGCAAAGTGCTCCTGATTTCAGTGTAGTTACACATGAATTAGTTGCTGGTATAAAAGGACTGAGCTTTAAATACTTAAGTTCACATTATGGAATTATTTTAAATTATTAAATTAATTATTAAATATTATGTTTTATTAATCTTTAATGGATGAGTGATAAATATGAAAATGAAAATTGCATTACAAACACTGCCTTTTAGAAAAGCAGTAATAAAATATTCTGCTCTCATGATCACTGAGCAATTAGAAAAGAGGCATTTGTACAAAAAAACATGACTCTTGTAATCTTACTCATGTGAAGTGCAAAGGCTGTGTATGGAATTGGATAGAATATCACTCCTCTGTTAGAAAGTACTCCCGTGAATAAGGTAACAATAAATTTTAGTGTTTCAGTCTTATTGTCCAGTCCTACTGAATTTGTAAATGAAATGAAAATTTGTTGTCCCATTTCCATGCTACATTCGAAAATATAATAAAGAAAAATATGTAGTCCAAAGAGGTTTCAGTTATGCTGATGCTTGTATGATGTCAACTGCCCGAACACAAATAGAGAAGAAGGAACTCCAAACACTTTGGTCGCTTGAATTGCACCTCTAAATAAAAGGTGCCATTTCTGTTTTGTAAATCCTAAACTGAGCCTCGGGTCTTAAAAATACACCTAAAAATAAGCATTTGAAAGCAGGCTTCTAAGCATATCAGTGTTGTTCTGCTTGATGGTGCATTGCTTAATCATTTTTCAAAATGACTCAAACATTTGAGATCGAAGTCCTTATTGTACTTTTGTGTGGTTTCCACTTACAAGCATTGTTTTAGAAAAGTCATATGTAGGAATCCCAATGATTTAATCAATTACATACACAAATATAGTCCAAGTTACAATGCAACTTTGCTTTACGTAGGCTGTGGGAGCTACACTGGGAGACAAAGAAGGAGGCCCACTAGAGGTCTCCCAAACTGTTTAAAAGAACACTACCCACTTATGGCACCTGCTTGCTTATTTGGGTCTTAAAGGGCTTCCAAAGTCAGCACATAAAATGTGGGATGTGGAGGTCACTTATGCCTCGTCATGGGTTTGCTGAACTTCAACACGGACTACACCCAGGCCTGAAAGGGCAGCAGTTGCCAGTCTGAAAGTCAGTGTTTCCCCATGGAATATGTAAGGAGTGTTCTGAGTGTGAAGGTCTCTCTCTCAAAACATTCACTTCCTTCTGCATGCTTTCAGAGTAGAAGCTCCTGTCATTTTACACCCTCATTCAGACGCACCTCAGAATTCAAATGCACTGCACCACTTGAGCAAGTGCATAAGGACTTGAGTGAGTGCCCAGACGATAGGCTTGCTCAGGTACGCACGAATGTTTACCTAGTTGTGACTCTGTGTGTGATGACTTTGGTTATTCATGTCAGAAGTAAGCTTTCTGGCTCCTTTTTAATCAGATGACATCACTTTCTGATCACTAACATCTTTGGTTTGATCAACATGCATGAAATCCTGTCATGATCACAACTGAAGATGGCATGTCTCTATGTCAGCTCTAAAGAGCTATGGAATTCTGGATAACTACTGGTCTTCCTGCCTGTCTTCCTTTCACTGAGCATTGCAAGATACGGCTATGCAATCAGAATACAAATTTTGGTTAGTATTTCTCAGCATTACTAACCATTGCCATTTGAAAAAATAGTATTTTTCATGTAGTTATAAAGTTGCATCACTATATCCAGATTCAGTAAAATTAAGAGTAAATTGTATTATTCAAAACACATATAGATTTAAACAGATTATTTCAAACACTGATAAAACCCACATACAGCATTATAAGACTTTTTAAATATTGAAATAGTTCCAAGCTATTTATATATAAATATTCAATGGCTTTGAAATTGCTCTTCAGAGAAATGAAACTCAGCTGAGAGTATTTATGGCACAGCAGCATAATTTTGCTACCAATATTTGCAATTTGTGTAGAACTTAACAGCCTGAATGCAGTTTGTCAATCAAATAGTGATGCTAAGATCTGTCACATTTATTTGAATGGAATATTTATATCTATTGAGTTTGAAGTAGAAAAATATCATGTCTTCATTTACTTTATGTTGTCGGCATTTTATGTTATTTAGGATAGTATTAATACTAAGACTTTTGGTTGTTGAACATGTTTATTTGAACCAGATTTTTTTGTATAGCTGTTGCACTTCAGCTTTAGTCTTCTGGTACTTCAGTCCTCACAGAGCAGGAGTAATGCTGAGACAATTACATAGCTATGAGCCTTCATTTATGTACAAATTCAGCAGAAGAGAACAGGAATTGTGTCGATGACATCAGCTTCCAAACAGCATTGTTTAAAGGCTAAACTCAGATTACAGTTTAATTGGTTAATGAGAACCATCTAAGAAGATATGGCAAAGAAGTCCATAGGTTAGAGAACATCAGGAATCTAACAGGAATAGAGAAATAATGGTGAACTGAAGAGCAGGAACAACCACCCAGGAATGATGAGGCACTGGAGCAAAATTTCTACTCCATATGGAGTGTCTGTCCTCTCTAACCCTGACTCAGTGCTTTACATTTCCTCTTCTTTGTCCTTTTCCTGTCTTTTCCCTAGTCATCCTCTCTTTCACCTCCTCCCTTTCATCCTTCTCAGTTAATTAGTTACTACTTCTACTGCACTCATTATTTAATCAAAGTCTTGTCCTCCTAATCCTATCTCTCCAAACTTAAGTCCTAGCTTTCCTAATCTACCTCGTTGCCTTCATAACTGCTCCACTGATACTCCCTAGCACTGAGATTTCCTCTTTATTTCCTGTCAATCTCCAGGCCAGATTTGCTTACCACAGCAAACCCTTTTCTCCCCATTTTCATCTCACAGAACAACTTTTCCAAAACTTTACTCAGGCCTTCACTGCATTGATTTGCTCAGCATAGGCAAGTGGAGTGAACCGTTTGGTGCTGCAGACCCAGTACCCACACCATGGGTATGTTGGAGAAGATCTTTCAGTAAGCTTCCATAAGAGAGTTCTAATTCTGCAAGATAGCTATGAGATGATAATCACTGGAAAAAGTTTCAAAAGGTGTCTTTCTTATCAAAACTAAACTCCAGTGTAAAAATACCTGCTGCTTTGTCTGCCCCAGCTGTTATGACACTTTTCCCAGATCCCTCTTATTTTAACTTACAGTACATACATCTTTTTATTGGTGGAGTATCTCTGCCTCTGAACAGCTTCCCTGTTCCACATTACACAGAGTCAACTGGAGAGAACGTGTTCTAACCATTCACCTGTATCTAGGCTTGGCATCATCTACAGAAGCACACCAGAGTTTTATTTAGGCCATCTGGAGCTTTTCCAGAGAAGAGATTAAGAGCTTCCAAGGAACTGATTTGTAATATTTAAGAATGTACAGATCAGATGCAAAGTTAAATTTTCCAAGTTTCTTAAAACTGATTAATTTATGTTAAAAAAAAAGCATCGGGCACATGTTCAAAGTAGTTGATATCATTTCCTAAAACATAAACTCATCAGAAATTTTTAAAAAGCTTTAACATGGGAGACATAAAAAATTATAAACACTGAGTTTCTCATCAGTTCCTTCATTCACAGAACTATCTAAGTTATTTTGGCAGAAATAAAGTTCGAAATGGAAGATGAAGGCTTTCATCCCATGTATTTTTCCAAAATCAGAAATAGTAAAAGTCTTTTAAAATATCAGGTCACTTTAGTAAACAGCAACAGTCCTTATATTTTCAGAATTTTAAAAAAGATCTCATTTAACCCCTTCATTCATTCATATGTTTTAAAAACAGGTATAGACTCCAGAGGAATTTTCTTCCATAGGACAAAATGTTATTGCTAAGGGCTGAGCAGCTTAGTTTTAACAAGGTTTTTCTACCCCTTCCTACGTAAATCTAGGTAGAATTTCTGCATATTATAAATATATTAGAATAATCTGAAGTACTGAAGAGCAGTTAAATTTTTGCTTAGGTACACTGGAAAAGAACATAGAGTAAAACCTACTTTAGTATTACTATTTCAAATCATACATTAGTTTTTGTATCTGGAAATCCAGGTAATGCTGCAGCAACTGGACTGCCTGCTGGGCAAGAGTATGAAGAATATACAAATGATGCATTATTCATACCAATAAATTCTCATTGTTATCTCCTTGCCAATTCACTGAATGGAAATACACTACAAAGGAAAATAATTTTACTTTTTCCAGTAATTTTTCAAAGCTATCCCCCGACTAACCACTGGAGTTCATGTCATCCAGTTAAGAATGCACAATATTCCAGAGTATTGCCAACATTTTTCTTTACTGATCAAACACTAGCATCAGTCTCTCATTCCCACAGCACCATAAAAAAATAAGAACATCAGCTTCACAGCCATGTGGATCACAGATCATCCCATAAAATATGTTTGGGTTGACAGTAGGTCTTTGAACTACTTATATCATGTTTCTAATACTTTTGTATGTTATGCCCTGTCACAATTCATTTTGAAAAGAATAGCACTCCATTAATGTTCAAATTTATAAAAAATATTCTCTTCTCCTTAGACTATAATCTATGTCTAGTTAGGTATTTAGAGTAGATTTGTAGACATAAACAGGGATACTGTCATTCCCTAGTGTTCCTTCAGCATTCTGGCTACTGTCAATAGCCCGAAATTTAACATTTAACAGGAGCTGGAGGAACTGAAGATACTGAGGCTGTCAGCATCTTTTTGGGTGGAACTCAGTACCTCACAGGATTATGCCTCCATTCAGAAAGCTTATCAGCAACGCCCAGAATGAATGGTATGAATAGAGGTGGACCTGAAGAACTCTTAATCAACGAATTTTATTACAAGTATGTATTTTGAAAGCATAAACCAGTTTTGAGATGATCGTTCTTAATTTACAGAAGGGCCCCCGATCTAAATGGATTTGTAGGACCAGATTCCAAGTCCTGCCCATTACACTATTGGATGAGAGCCTAAAAACTCTTCTGCATGAGGAGTCCTATCACATACATAGAAAAAGTAAGCCTGTTCATGCCTAAATAAAGCAAATGTGACTTGATCCTTTGTAGCTCAACACATTTCTGCTCAATCCTGTGAACCACTGAACTGAGTAATGTTAATTTCTTTATATTCATTAAAAAATCAAAAACAAAGCTAAGAAAGAGTGCTCAGTCCTTCATGTAATTGGAAATTAATGAGAAAGATAGTTCAATAGTGGGTTCCCTGCATTCAGTTCAGCTGTCCTGTTTACAGCCTGATTAATGGATTTTGATTTTTTTTGATTCAGGAAATAATGAAAGCTCTATTTTCAGTGCCACACCTGGTCATGACCAGCTAAGTCATACTAAAGCAGAGAGATCAATGAGAGGGGGTAAAGCTACAGAAGCTGAGTTATTACGTTTTTGGTTTTCCAGTTTGTACTCCCCTCCTCAGTTTTCAAGACAGCGACATTTCTATTTGTTTCCACCCATATTATTATTAATTGCTTGTGTACTTATTTTTACCTGCAAAAATATTTTGTCACATAAATTTAGTTGTTATGGCTGTATATTTCAAGCAGAAAAGTTTTGTGCACAGTAAGTTTTAACAAGTTATTATAGTAATAGCTTTCTTGTGCCTGTTGTATATCTTAGGAAAGCAGAAGGAATTTTACTTTGGCAAAGACAGCAGATGATTGCCAATAGATTGTCCTCTTTTATTCTGTTGTAATGCAGCAGAATTCTGCTTATGGAAAGATAAATCAGTGCTGGTTTTGTAGTGGAGGCTAGTTATTATTTTAAGGGCATTATAAA
>VYZQ01000732.1:45322-59222 GCA_013400655.1 Mystacornis crossleyi
ATTTTGGTTGCATAACATCTGCTTGCTGCTGTTCATTCATGTCCAGTCTGGTCTATCTGGAAATCCCTCCACAACCTCCCACAGCCAGTGCTGCCCTTCTGACTTTGTCAGTTCATACATAAACTCTTCATATATAAAACAGTTCCAAATAAACACACAAGGCAATTATCATGGTATAATAAGGAAGGAGCATGGCTGCTGGTGACAGACATGGCACCAGAGGAATCTGTGTTGTTCTTGGCTACAGTCACTTCCAGGAAAACAATACCTTTTTTTCATCCCTCATCTCACAACTCCCAGCTTGCAGGGCAGGAATTCCATTAGATTTTGGATGGGTGGAAAAGCTATAAACAAATGCCTGTGGCAGGTAGACAGAAAGCTTGTGATAGACTGTCAAAGCAGAAGAAACAAACAAAAAAAACACCTTAAGGTTTCAAGAAAAAGAAAAATTTTTCAAAGTGTGTTTTAAGGAGCAGCACCTATTCTAGCTCACTCAGCACTGTCAGGGTTGATGACTCTGCAGCCATCCCTGCTGTCAGGAGAGAAATGAGAAGTCAGAAAGAGCCACTAACTATGTCTGTTGTGAAATACCAGGAATAAATTGCTTTGTATTCTGAAACCACAATGTCAAATACTTGTTTAAATAAAAATTTAGAAAAAGAGAGTAAGGATTTGCCTCTCTTAAGTAATCTACTTTAAGGTCTTCTAAGCATATCAGATAGTATGTAACTGTGAAACCCAGTGGGAATCAGAACAGGGCATGCACTCGAATAGAAATGCACATATTAGCCTTCAGCTTGGTTTGAAAGCTGCTGTAGGGTCTTGCCTTATGTTCATTTTAATTAATATTTTCTGTTCTTAGAAACACCCTAACTTTTCTCTCAAGCAAAATAAGAGGCAGAAAACTTGAGTAGTGAAACAGAAATCAAGAAAACCCCAAACACAAGAGCAACTGGTGACACTTGGTTGAAAGTGGGTATTTCTGCACTTGCTCACATGTGGCTTTGAGCAGGGAGCCAAGAGCAGGACTGATGCTTTTTCACATCAGCATTCTCACAGATAAGCCTCTGGAAAAGAAGGAAGTTCTGCATCATGCTCTCTCAGCTTTCCATGAAGCCCACAAGAGAGTGACTGGCTCTTCTGCAATCCCTCCAAAAGCCTACTAAAGTAGAAAAAGACAAAAGATAATTGGTCTTCATTAGACTTTCAGTACAGTATGATGGTGGATTTTCTATCCCGTTCCTATGCAGCATGGTAGAGGCCTCTTCCATGACTGAAAGTCTGTAAGCCTCTGCTGAAAGAATATAATGCTTTTGTAGATATTTTGGGTAACAAGCATTTCTAATGGCAAATTTTAATGTATATGTATCTTTTTTAAAAGATCAGATTTCGGTTGATTGAGTTTATAGTTTTGAAATCTTGAAACTAGGACATGTGAGTTGCCAGTTTTCATTAAAGAATGGGAAAACTTCTAAAAGTAACTTACATATTTTAATCTAAAGGTAACTTCTCTGTCTTGTTCCATAGAGACACTGTACCTCATAAGACCTAGGTCTGAAATTATGGGTATGATTTGTATCACATGCCTTAGAGCACATAAGGCATAGACTTAACATAAGATAGACTGCAGCCAGATCAGTTGTCCAGGTTTCTATGAAAACAAAAATATAACAGCATCCTTATATAGATGGGAGCCCAATTTTCTCCTTTAATCCTTAACAATCCTCTGGACAATTAGCTGTTAATTTCTGTCTCTTCTTGAAATCTGAATCACTAACTGTAACTAGGAGTGAGATGGAGCTGTGTTTCTTACAGACTCATAGAACGGCCTAATACTGATCTCTGTATGTGAACTAGTTCACGTAAGTAGTCCCACCCAGGTCACTACTGAGGACAGGAATATGCTAACAGCAGTAAATGCAGATCAAAAGTATTCTCAAAAAATATCTTCCATCTCTAATTTGAATACACTTGCTAAAAATGTACTTCATGCTTTTACATAGAGAATCACTTCTACAAGTTTAAATAGTCGCAATTGTAAATATATTATTCAGTTAGAGAAGGAATAACCATGACCCAAACTTTTGTGAAGAATTTACCAGTTTAGTCTGAAATGTTACTCCTACTTTATGCCCTTGAGTTTCTCTGAAGCCTGTACTTAAAATAAAAAAAAAAAAAAAGAAAATGAATTGCACTACCTTTTCTTCCAATACAGAAAAAAGAATATTCAGAGGATATCTGAATATTCTTTCAAGGTGGTAATCTAAAGAGGTAGTTTCCAGCAAGCTTTCTTGTCTGCTTATTTGCCTTTATTTCTCTACAACGATAAACAGGTTTACTTTTAGTAACTTTTACAATTGTTTAGTCTGACTTCTTATGAAGTAATTCAGTCTTCAGGAAATTAATTCAAACCAATGTGGGGGTTTTTTGTTTTGTTTGTTTTTTCCATAAAGCTTCTGAAAAATCTTGTTGGCCAGGAAATTTCTGAAGGGTTGGGTAAGGTTATGAAGTCAATAGCCTAAAGAGGAAACTGCAGCTGGCAGTTCTGGGTATATTGAGCAATTGCATTTTCAAGAAATCCTTGTTTGTTTTTAGCTTTTATGGTAACTTTTCATGAGGCTTCGTGTGGCTGGTGTTTCTTGTGTAAGGGAAAAACCTGCCTGAGAGATTTATTTTTGATGCTTTCTTCTTTTGGGACTGGAAAGTAAATAATACTTACTTTTCTAAACACAATGATGCAGGAGTTCAATATTAAAGTAGGGAAGAGTAGAGTACTAGCGCACAGATATCAGGAATATATGCAATTTAAGAAAGTAGTTACGGAAATTTGGCAAATACTTTGCATTTTTCTCACATCCTTCTCTTTTCATGATGTTCCTTTGGGACTTGTTCATAAAGAACTCCAGGCAAAATTTCCCTGAAGCCCCTCAGGGACTTTCTCTGAATTTTGGTTCAGACTAAAACTTGTACTTGACACCAAGGGAACACGAGGCCAGAGAGCAGCTCTGCAGAAAGGGACCTGGCGGTCCTGGTCCATGGCAAGTTGAACATGAGTCATTGTGCCCTGGCAGCCAGGAGGGCCAAGCATCAGGCACAGCATCGCCAGCCCGGCAAGGGAGGGGATTGTCCCCTGTGGGGGGCCTCACCTTAAGAGCTGGGGGCAGTTTTGGGCGACACAATATAAGAAGGATATAAAGAAACTGGAGAGCATCCAAAAGAGGGCAACGAAGATGGTGAAGGTCCTTGAGGGGAAGCTGTGTGAGGAGTATCTGAGGTCACTTGCTCTGTTGAGCCTGGAGAAGAGGAGAGAATGGGAGACCTCATTGCAGTTACAACTTCCTCAGATGGGGCAAAGGAGGGGCAGGCATTGATCTCTTCTCTGTGGTGACCAGTGATAGAACTTGAGTAAATGGCCTGAAGTTGTGTCTGGGGAGGTTTAGGTTGGGTATTAGGAAAAGGTTCTACACCCTGAGGATATCTGGGCACTGGAACATCTCCCCAGGGCAGTGGTCACAGCACCAAGGCTGACAGTTCAAGAAGCACTTGGACAATGCTCTCAGTCTCATCATGAGATTCTTGGGGATGGTTCTGTGCAGGGGCAGGAGTTGGACTTCAGTGATCCTTGTGGGTCCCTTCCAACTCAGCAGATTCTGTGATACTGTGGCCAAGACCAATAATGAATACTAGGATAGACTGCTCTACAGATACCACTATTTATCAGGGCTACAAAGTCAGCTAGGCTCTAATATAACAAAACTCTAAGACCTTACTTTTATCTACCAGTTTCAATTAACATAAATTCATAGATTATGCCAAAGATCATCTCTTAAAGTGCATGTGTGAGAGAAGTGAACTTGGTTTTTTATTTAAAAAAATAAATAATTCTAATAGATTTAGATTCAATTTAAGCCTTGAATAGTGATTTGTTTCGTTGGGGTTTTTTGTTTCTTTTTTTGTTGTTGTTGTTTTATTTTGTTTTGTTTTCCTGAGGGTGTGATCTAAACTAAAGATAATCTGGAAAATATATGCAAAAGGACACTTTGAATTCCCCTATCAATAAAAACTGTTTTTCAGAATTCTTAAGCTTTTGAATAAAGAAAATAATCAAGTCATGTTAAATAAAAGTACTATATTATAAAGTATATATCACAATGCAATCTTTAAATAAATCAAAAATATCTAGCCAAATTATTTGTGTGCCTTTTAAAATGTTGCCTCATATCTTAGAAAGCACTGGAATGAGTTAGTATTTCCATACGGAAAAGTTCTGTCACCAGTAGGGCCTTGCATCATTCATCACTTTCTTTTTTTCCCATGGAAAACAAGAGGCAAGGAGGGTTAATTATGAGGAAAGGATAAGTGTAATGCTCCTGTAATGTAATGTAAATATGCTCCTGAAATGTAATGCAAATAAGAAAGAGGTGGAGCATATATTGATGAAATCTGTACTGTGTATTAAACATGTGCATCCAAACTCAGGCCTAGCAGCAAGCAAAATGTTTTTAACTTTGAGCAAAAGAAATAGGTTAGAAATTCAGTTAGTGAGTCAAAAAAAAAAATGAAACTACAAAAACCATTATTAAAAAGTGTATTGAATTAAATGTATTTAATTGTCACTGTAAGAATTAAGCTAGCTGATGAAACCTAACTCTTGTACATGAGAAAATCCATCAGCCAGCCTGACAGCCCGAACAATAATGCTTGCTGCCTAAGTAGGACTTATCTCTAATTGGGGTCTAGTTTGTCTTGAATTCCATTCAAGATAGAAGTCAGAAAATTTGGTAACTTGAACTGGTAAATTCCCATTTTGGAGGTCCATGGTATATCACCATAATGACAGCTGCCTGAAAATGTCTCCCTCAGCCTGCAGCCCTGTAGATAGATATTCTGTAAAGTATTTCTGAATTGTGTTTCTGACAAAGCTTTTTCTCATTTTCTTCCTGGGGAAGGTACATGTTCCATACTCCTTAAGGTTTATCTAACTAATGATTAGTACCCAAGGGGAAAAAAATAATCCTATTACTGATTTCATATTGATCATACTGATGTTTGTGCTGCTTATTTAGTTATTATAGCCTTTGAAACAGAACTAAAACAAAAATTTCCAGGAACTTTGTCAAACATGCTCTGACCCTGTAAGTCTCTACTAAGCATTCCAGCAGAGCCTCTTGCACATTCACATTTTCCAAACTATTAAAATGTGGCTGTGTTTATCTTTGAAATGATGCAATTGTGTCCACTGGAGCCTGGAGGTTTTGAACTGAACCTGTGGAGAAGATGGGGACTGCCCACTGGCCATAGGCAGTGCCAGGTGTCACCAGTGGAGTCAGATGAATGGCATTGTGAGCAGGCATGGATTTCTTTAACAATATCTGTTCTTCCAAAAGGATGGCTGAGGCTGTGAAAGGTGATAAAGAACAGGTCTCTGTGTATGTTCTATATGGTTGCTCTACAAATACAACTCCTATGGACATCAACAGGAGCTATCTGCTGCCTCAAAAACAGGAAACGTAGTAGTGACAGAAGAATTAGGGGCTTACTTTTATTTTATTTCATTTATTTCTGCTTGTAAATGGAACCTTATAAAAAAAAATTTTTTTTTGAGAACACTTTAACAGATAAATGCAGAACAATACAGGCAGAATCTGTTGGTGGTCATATGTCCTTAAGGGTGGAAGGAAGTATTTGCTTGTGCTCTTTGCCAAGTGAAAGGACAGCAAGATTAAGCAGTGCCTGCCTGCCTTGGAGGCCTGCCCTTCTCTATCTGCTCATATCCCACACCAGTTTGCATTTTAGCTGTGATTTCTACCATATTCTTCTTCCTGTAGTTAGTGCTTTCTTTAAACTCTTTGTATAAGCTGCACATTATGCAAGACATGGGCAAAAAGGATCTCTCTTTCTCCATATATGGTAGAGACTTTACAAAACAGAGTACATAAGTGCCATAATTTTCCTCTGAGGCATTAGAGTTTTTTATGGCAATCACCCTCCTTTTCAAAGAGAAACTCAGAGAATGCAGGAGAGGTATTGAAGCTACACTTATATCTGTCTGCTGAGAATGATTTAATCTCATAAAGTTTACAAAGCAGGGAAAGTTATTATTAAGCTTTCCAGATCTAAAACATGAAAGCTAAACATTTCCTAAATATGAGAAGCGATTTTGGCAGAGAATAGAGGAGAAAGGAAAATTTACCAGGTACTGCACTGTCTTTTCCTAATTTTTGAGGCAGCTGTGGTGAGGTCATTGGCAACCATGTTCTCAACCACAGAGGGGTTCCTGCCATTTTTATGTGTGAGGAATTGTTAAGAAAGCTGCCGTTATTTGAAAACTAAGCAGACTGTCATTCTTGCTTTTAAAGCTGTCTGCTGTTTAAGCCACTGTCATAATCCACCTGTATGTCAAATTCAGAGATTGTGTTATAATATCTTTACATACATGGAGATGCCAGAGACTGTGCAAAAATCTCTTTACTTTGCCAAAGCAAATAAATGAAGAAAGTCTCCAAGGACAAGGGTGAGTGGAACAGATGTGATAGTTTTACTTTAAATTCGCCTGCCTCATATATAGGTGCCACATAAGAAATATTGTTTGACTGTTGTTATACTCAGCCAATAGTCAGCAATAGAAAAGGCTCTTTTAGTATGTGGGCAGCCACGTTTAAGTCATATCAACCCCAACACTGCTGAAAATTATTCAAGATGCTGAAAATTTGGATAATTTACAAATCCCCTTCTGAGCCGAGGCATACAAGATCAAGTGTTACACCACTTGAAAAGGGAATTGCAGTTTCATCCTTGTAATCTTGTGCTTCTACCTTTTTCACCTTAATAAAGTGGGATTTCTTTTTTTTTTTTTTTTCTGTTGCAAAACACAAAAGAGAAGGAAAGAAAAAAGAAGTTGCCAACTGGCTGTTTTCCAGTTTACATGGGTATAACTGAATACAGAATCAGCCCAGTATTTGGCTTTATTTAGAAACATGGGCCATTTTCCAGATCCCATTAAGACTGATGAAAAATGCACTTCATTGATTTTGCTGACAGTGGATTGAGTCCATTAAGAAAAATGAGTTTGGTGTCAGGATAGTGACAGTTTCTGTGTAAAACAGAAAGAATGTAATCATTTGTAGACCAAAAGAACATATTTTCACAATTTTATTATGAATTCCAAACAAACTTTTTGAAAATTAATTCAGAATTAAGCTAGTGCCTGAGCACATATAGGCTTTTTTCACTGAGAAACACTGCTGGAGGAGTGTAATGTATCTCTTGGTTATATCTCAAGAAGACAGTATTCATAAAGACTCTGACTATCTTCCCAAATATCATTCAGTGTGGCTGCAGTAACTTTAAAGAGAAAACCATTAGCTGTGGTACACTTCCTAGAACTACTTAGGTTGGAAAGGACCTCTGAGATTATTGAATCCAATCGTTATCTCAGCACTCTGAAGCTCTCCACTGAACATCCATGTGTCTTTTAAATACCTCCAGGGATGGTGACTCAAGCATTCGCTGGGCAGCTTCACAACCCTTCCTGTGAAGAAAATTTCCTAATTTCCAATCTAAACCTCCCCTGGCACAACCTGAGGCTGTTTCTTCTTGTCCTGTTGCTTGTTATTTGAGAGAAGAGACTGACCCTCACCTGACTACACTCTCCTTTCATGTGGTTGTAGAGTGTGATAAGGTCTCTCCTGAGCCTTCCTTTCTCCAGGCTAAACACCCCCAGCTCCCTCAGTTTCTCCTCACAGGACTTGTACCCCAGACCCTTCACCAGCTCCACTGCCCTTCTCTGGATGCTCTCCAGCACCTCCAAGTCCTTCCTGTAGTGAGGGGCCCAAAACTGGGCACAGGACGTAAAGTATGGCCTCATCAGCTCTGAATAGAGGGGTACAGTCACTGCCCTGGCCCTGCTGGCCACACTATTGCTGAGATTGGCCAGGATGCCATCGGCCTTCTTGGCCACCTGGGCACACACTGGCTCATGTTCAGCTGGCTGTTGACCAGCAGCCCCAGACTCCTTTTCTCCTGGGCAGCTTTCCAGTCACTCTGCTCCCAGTTTGTAGCCCTGCATGGAGTTGTTGTGACCCAGATGCAGGACCCAGAAGTTGACCTTGTTGAATCTGATAAAATTGGCCTCGGACCATGAGCCAGCTTGTCCATATCCCTCTGTATATCCTTCCCACCTTCCAGCAGATCAACACTCCCACCCAGCTTGGTGTCATCTGTGAACTGACTGAGGGTGCACTCGATCCCCTTGTCCAGGTCACTGATAAATACATCAAACAGGGCTGGCCCCAGTACTGAGCCCTTGAGAACACCACTGGTGACCAGCTGCCAGCTGGATGGAACTCCATTCACCACCACTCTAGGCTCAGCCGTCCAGCCAGGTGTTACCCAGAGGACAGTGCACTCTTTGAAGCCGTGAGCAGCCAGATTCTCCAGGAGAATGCTGTGGGAAACAGTGTCAAAGCCTTTACTGAATCCCAGGTAAACAACATTCAGGCCCTTTCTCTCATCCACCAAGTGGGTCACTTTGTCAGAGAAGGAGATCAGGCTGGTCAAGCAGGACCTGCATTTCATAAACCCATTCTGGCTGGATGCGAATAGGTACTCGTATCCCACAGTCTTGGGAGAAACAGCTAAAGAGCTGGTATTTTTTTTACTGACACTAAATGGCTAATATGAAGTTAACTCGAAATGACTGTTTTGCTCTGGGGGAAGAATAGCTGCACATTTGTTATTTAGAGTACCAGAGGGGTTGAATATGCCTTGCACTTAGAGTTGAAGTCTTGCAGGATGTGCAGAGTGTGTGACTGCCGTGCTGGGCAATGGTTTTTCCCCTGGTGGAACCAAGGTTGAAGCCACTTATCAGAGTGCCCTTGGCTCACCTCATTTGTAGCATTACCTCTTCATGCATGTGCAGTGCCTGCCAACAGTCAGATGTTTGCACAAATGTAATTTTTCATAAAAACACATGCGCAGTCCTAGGACCGTATAGAAATACAACACATCTGCACCGTTTAGTAATGTCAATGCAACACCTTAGTGTCCCTTAAAACAGGATTTTCACTTCAGCCACTGAACAGGAACCACATGTCCAAAGAATGTCTCCAATTTGCAGCAGCCAAAAAGTGAAGCCCAAATCACAGCCTATTTCATGCCCATGAGTGGAGATCTATATTTAGTCAGAATCAAGGAAGTTCCTGAGTTTCTTATGGGGAACAAGAATCTGTGGACTGATGTAGTATGGGAAAGGTAAGATTGAACTTTTTTCCTCCAGCAACACAATGTTCTTTTGACACACTGACAGTAATAGCTTTTGAAAACTTAATGCTCACCAAGGCAGTGAAAACAAGGTGAGTCTCATGGAAGTCCTGGGGAGATTTTAGTAAAGAAAATGCCAATAAGAATTTCCCTGCTAGCTCATCTCAGAAAGCAAACAAACAGGACTGGGAAGACTCTCTCCCCATTGATGTGGATAGCCTCAGTTATCAAATCAAGGGAAAAAGGGCATGTATAAGGGCTCCATTTATATTCCAGGGTCTTGTCTGGGAAGACTGATTTTTTTTTCCTTTGCCCCTTTCCCCTTTGTTTCCATTTTTTCTTTTTTCTCCTTTTTTTCCTTTTATGTGCTCCCCTCTCTCTCCCCCTACACCCCATCGTTGCATTTCTGTTGGTTTGGTCTTTTTCTTTTTTGCTTTACTGTCTAAATCAGATCCCAGGCAGGGTTAGAGTTCATTCAGGAAATGACAAAACCTGACCTCACTTCTGAGCTGAAATCACTGCTGGGATATATGAGGATTGCAACTCTGCCCCAAGGCAAAGTCAAACAGCTTAGCTTTGTGTGTCTTTCCACTTTGACAGAGGAAGAAAGCAGTGCTTTCAGAGTTAGGAATCCTCTCTTGCAAAACATCTGTGGCCAGCAGCACTGGATGGGAGATGCCTGGGTGGAAAAAGTTGGGGTTGCTTTGGATGGCTGGATCTCCTTCCACACAACTGACATGTGGTCAGACCAAGCCAAGGTGTGGGCCAGGCTTGGTGTTTTGTCAATTAAATTGCACATGCAACTCTTTGGACTGAACTCTTTGGATATTTGGACTGAATCATCAGTAAACATCACTGTCTGGTTTCACAGAAGAAATCCCTTTTTAAAATTAAGATTTTTTTTCTGTGACTTTTTTCTGGCTAAGCTAATAAAGGCTTTGGTTAGATTTCTTTACGCTTTAATGTTTACATTTGTTTATTTTCCACCACTTTAATAACAAAACTGTTGCTCTGAACTTGTGCTGTAAATAGCTGAATGGCAACAAAGTTTTTCTGAAAGACAAGAAAAACATTTAAAAAATCCTTAACTCTACACTAACAAAAATATTCCATAACTAGAGCACAAAATCCTGCTTCACATGTACTAAAAGGGAATTCTTTTATTAACTGTGGCTGAGAAAGGGCTGTCCATGCTTTTGAACAAGTAATCAGGTCCTTTTTTTTGTTTGGTTTGTTCAAAAAGTTCACTGGAGCATTTCAGAGATCATGATAACATGTTGCATAGAGTAATATCAGTTATATATGAGTTTTTCATTCATAGTAAATCACAGTGAGCATCTCAAAATTTCTCTGTCCATCTGTGATCTGGATTTCTGCAAAGCTCCAAGCCAAGGTACGTATTAAAGGGAATTATTCAGTTAATTTTGATATATTTAAGAAAATAAAGAGCAGTTATGCATTGTTAAGTAGCCCTATATCCATTTTATGCAAAGGATGCAGTACTTGAAGTAATTTTAATAAGACCATTAAAAAAAGGAAGTCACTTGATTTTTGGAGTGACTAACCTAGCTACTGATCTGAAAATTCAGAGAATTGGTATTAATCTGATTATTAGTATTTGTGAAGTTAGCCACATATTTAAAGACAGGAAACAAGACATTGCTGGAACTGTGAACCTGATGCTGGTTTGATTCTATTCAACTATCATGACAAGAGAGAAAAAGAGGAATGTGAAATTCCAGGAAGGGAAAGGGCATACCGTATTTGTTTCATCAAACTGCATACACCTAAAAGATGAGGTGTTGAGAAGCATACAATATGGGCTTGTCAAAACACACCGAGGCAACCATTTGCTGACAGCGCACTAGGCTGCACGGTAAGCGAATAAAGCAGGAGTGAAATCATTTGACTTTAGTAAGGTTGGGCTGTGTTTTCTATCTCAGCATAAGCAAACAAGGAAGTGTGGTCTAGTTTGAATCTTATTAGTGCTAATTCAATGTCCTTATCATCAGCTCCTACCTCAACATAACACCACAATCTGTTCTCTCTCCCTTAGGCAGTGTTTCTAATGCCCAGTGCTGTTCAGTCACAGTTCAGCTGGAGACCTTCCTAGTTTGTGACTGCCAGCCTAAACATCTAACTTAAGCAGTGTAACTCATCTCCTTTATGCCAGTTGTCTAAAACTGTTTTATCTAGAGGTCCTTAATTCCAATCGAGGCTTCACTGATGAGCCCACCCAGGCAGTTTGGAACTGAGTCCCCCATGCTGGCAATGGGTGAGAGAGCCCTGATATCTCCCACATGCTCTGTGTTAGCGTTCAGGCCCTCAAGCAAGACTCAGAGAGTGGGATTGGATAGGTTGACAGTAGTCATTAAGGTTAGATTACAGCGGGTGCTGAGAGGCTGGACTGGGAAACTCCATAATAGGAATTGAAAGAGGAATATAGTGAGATCATAGTGACTGAAGCAGAAAGTAAAGCAAGGACAGCTTGTGTGGTAGACAAGGTCCAAGCAATCTGAGGTCAGACAGCTTGGGATATGTGCCTGAGATCTACAGATGGAAAGGCTGGAAACTGCTCTGGACAGCAAGCTGCTGTGTTTGCATCACACCATACTGCAGCGTGCCACTGCAGCATAGCAAAACATTCAAAAGGAGGCTGAATGGCAGCCAAGTGTCTCCTGTAATCTATTTTTCCTGAGTTTCATAGCTGAGGAGTGCAACTGCAGCACTGATAGTATTTATCCCTTGTGTGATTTTGAGACTATCTGCCTCAGATGCATTTTATTTATACTATCACTTCTCCATCAGAAAACACCATCCTCAGCATCTAGGACATTAAGTAACCAGTAAATAATGTCAGTAATTAAGAGCCTCCAGATTCTCACTGACTGTAAAGAGCTAGGTGAGATGAGCCACCAGAAAAGAGGCCTCCCTAGATATTGGAGAATGTTGATGGGACTTTTAAATGTTGTAAAATTCATTAGAGATACACTTCTGCTATCCTTGCTGCTACCAGCTATATATAGCCACTATAGTGGCTGTCCCTAAAGTCACTGTCCAGTTTGCTGAAATCTTTTCTCAGTCATTATGTTGGTATATGATCCTGTGACTTGGTCTCAGCTTTTGGTTCACATGCCAGTCACGAAGAGATTGACCATGTCCTTTGTAAATGTGGTCTCAGCAGACCCTGTGGCCTTTTTCAGGACAGCTGCACATCCAGCAGCAAGGGCCTCTAATGAGATGAAAAACAGCTTCTGGAGGCTCCTCTCTGAGATGTGCTCAGGGCAGATTCAGAGTTTCATTCTCCTAGTCACTGGAAAGAAGAATGGTTACTGTCTAGTCTGTCTCACTGGAAGTCTGTGTGTTTGGATCCAGATGCTGCCATGTTAACCTAAGATCTTTCTTCACAAACTTTTTGGGCAGACCACAGGAGAAGCGGGGAAGGATCAGAATAAGGGTTGAAAAGCACTTCTATTTGTGAATCCAAGTTGGGTTTGGGTTATGAAACAACAAAAAAAAAACCAACAAAAAAAAAAAACCACACGAAAAAATAGAAAAACTGGGGCAAATACTTACGCACGTGTACAGCGAATCAAAAGAAAACAATGTCATAAAGACCCTGGGGTTTCTGGATCTTATTTACCCAGTTTTTCTGCCCTATGGGAATTTATTTCTTGGAGCAGAGTCATAATGCTAGACTGGACAATTGCAATAGCCAGTCTCAGATTTTGTCTGCATCTGACAACTTCTCTCTGCACCCAAGCTTCCCCATATTCTTCTTTTCCTAATCTTGGAATGACAGGGCAGCAGTTCCCCTTGTTCTAATATACTAAGGTCTATGTACTTTCACAATGGTATTAAGAAATCCCCTGAGTTGAAAATGGTTGGAATTTAGAAAGATATTTGAATAAAAAGTAACATCTGCTGGTCTTGTTCATACTCTTCCCTAGGCACCTGCCTGTGGCCACTGGTGCAGACAAAATGTTGTTTTATGGAGTCAGGTGGTCTGAAGTAGCATGGCTGCTTTCATGAAGTCATTTGATAATCTTCATCAAATATTTAATGACTTCATGGTCTTTGTATGAATACTACTGAATTCCTACTGTATACAGAATAACTGAATGGTGCTTTGACAAAATATATCTGTCTGGGCAGACAAATCACAGTCCTAATCTTTTAGGTGTTCAGAACCAAATATTTCCATTGAGTTTGGCATTTAGAGTCACTGCAGGATCTATGATTTTAACTGCTATGTTCAAGATCAGTGCTAACATAAAATACAGACCATTAATCAAAAGAAGCACTTCCACACACACTTAAGGATGTGAATAATTACACTAAAGGTAATGACTCTGCTGACTGACCTGAATTGATGCAATAATGAACCTGTGCAAAGGCAAAAATGTAACAATAATCAGATGTAATCTGAAAAAAAGAATGTATTTTTTCTAGCATAAAAATATTTCTCTCCAGCAACACTGATGTCAAATCCACTAGCATCTATAAGTCTCTCTTAGCTCAAGACAGGAAGGATAATGGCTTAGAAGAGAGAAAATTATGTTAAGGATACATTAAGAGGTCAGCATGTTCTTTAATATCAAATGACCACCCATCTCAAAACCTCTGTCATTTCTGTTTA
>VYZQ01000734.1:0-17246 GCA_013400655.1 Mystacornis crossleyi
TATGTATGTATGTATGTATGAATATACTATGCATATTCACCTGATATTTAGGTGGTGATATTTTGAAAAAAATAAGAAAATTAAAATTGAGAGAAACTTGGAGCATTTTCATATTTCTATGGCTGATTTCCCAGTATGATTTCCTTACTTGTTCTACATTCATAGAACAGTTCTACTTGTTCATACATCACAGTAGATATTCACTTAAAAAAAAAATTTTTTTTTCTTTACTTGGTAATTACAGTCAGGGGAGCTTCTTTGTTTATTTGTTTGCTTTTCATTTAGACTATACTCTTATGAAGGAAGAATTGTGCTTTAAATATTTTATTCTGCAGCAAAAATTGTAGCAGAAAAAATGTAAGAAATCATACCCTGTTTCATTATTTGAATAGTGAAGAACATAATTTTTGTTCTAGTGTTTAACTCAGACATCAAGAGTTTTGTTTCTTTGTTTAAACAGATCATACAATCTGAAAATTTCTAGTTCTTGTGCTTTTCCATCTTCTAGTTTTACAGCTACTTAACTATGAAGAAGGCTGACTGAACAATCATTCTTCCCTTAGAAAATTGAGGAATAGTCATACTGAATTAAAGTAAAACCTGTTTGCATTTTTACTCTTTCCTAGAGAAGATGCCACTGAACTTATAAGAGGGAGAAAGAAAATTTCCATTACAAATTGTGCAAATTGTGGAATAATTTTTTTGCCATAAAAGGTCTTGGTTTCCTTACCTTTAATGTTTCAGGTTGTTTTAAGTCTTGTGCGTGACTGATTGAATGTGGTCATTTCATCAGTTTCTTCTGTTTGGGTAAATTTTTTGTTTTGCCTTCTTATAAAAATTAATAAAATAGATATGTCATTTATGGGGAAGAAAGGAGCTATCAATCATCCCTTGAATTTTACCTTCCTGAACACTGCTTTAGTCTCATCCATAAAAATTTCCCCACCTTCTCAAACAACGACAAACAAAAGTAAAGAAAGGTAAAGGAACAATAACTTTTTATACTTGAAAACATGATCCATGTATGCTTCTACATCACAGTAGCTGTCAGGAAAAAATATCACAGTTGACATGTTATTAGTCTAAACAGATAGGATTCCTTGTTTCCTGATGAAATCAAAAAGTATTTCCTCATATGAGAACTGTTAATCATTAAATAATCATTAAATACTGTACATTATCATGAAAACTCGTAAAAAATGGTTATGGCAGTATGAATTAATTTTTGATGCCTCTGCAGTCCTCAGTCTTGTTTAAAGAGTAGGTGAAGATAACCTACATTGAAAAAAAAAAAAAAAAGTAGGACACAATAACCTAAGATCAATGAAAAATCATGCAAGAGCCTTTTGCATCATCAGTATTTCCTTCTAGTACCCATCAGAGCAAAACATTAAAAAGCGAAAATGTGTTTCCAGTTTATGCTAAGAATCAGCTGCATTAGTAGCCCTGTGCATTTTAACAAAGTGTGGGGAGATTGGCTTATGCAGGGAAGCAGCATGATCTATCCTTTGCAAAGCTGAGCTATGAGCTACCTTAGTGTATGTAGCCAAACAACTTTTTGATGTTGGTTACCTATTTTGCAAGTACTGGACCAAGTTTGGGCATGCTCTTTTCTTGCTACTCCATAATTCATTTCAGAAAAGAGAAGGTGATAAAATTTGCAACATAGGTATTGTTTTTACTTTTTCAGGTGACATAAGCAATATATTGTACATATGAGAAATAAATAAAAATAATTGTCTTAGAACATCACTGTATTTAATCAGTATCTAATCTCAGGTTTTGGTTTATACAGAAATAAAGCCAAACTGCAGAAAATCAAACCAAACCAACAAAAAATCCCAAAACAAAACGAAAAAGCCAAAACAAATAATAAAAACACACAGACATACACAGACAACACTGACATTGCTGGTCACAGAGACAGACTTCAAGGTGCTGCTTTCAACACCAGCCACACACAGAGACAAGCACAGACAACCGCGTCCTGTCCTCTCTTGCACTGTTAGAGGCAGGAGGTCACTAGTGCAGCACACACAGCACTCTCCAGGTTTACAATCAGATATTCACTCATGAATTTTCTGAGTACTGGGAGTACTGGCACAGGTCCTCTACCTGCCCCAGCAGTTCTGCCTGAATGACAGTCCTTCTTACCTACCCTCATATCCCCTCAACTCGATGGCTTCTCCAGTTTGAAGTTTGACAGGGAATACAAAGGCAAACCCCGCACATGCCTGGTTTGGAAAGAGACAGACTTTTCCCCTCACCTGGAATCAGCCACACAGAACCTGTAGTCCTTCTCCAGCCTCTGTTGAGTCTCTCACCTGCCCCATTCGTCCCAATCCCACCAGTATCTGGTTTTGGAACTCTCTGTCTCTCTCTCTCTCTGTTCCTGCCCCACTGCTCTCTCTCTCTCTCTGTTCCTACCCCACTGGCTGCAAGTTAAGGTTCCCATTATTTCCAGTACCTGACTCCGAGACCCCACAGGCTGGGGTGCCTGTAACCCCAGTCTGACTCCAGTAGCTGGCAACAAGTTTCACTCCCACACTCACACCTCACCAGTAGCTGCCACTGAGTCCTTGCGGCACACACACGTGCAAAGACACACACACACACACACACAGGCACACGCACAAAAACGCACACAATTGCACACACTGCCTACAGTGTTATTAGGCAGGAAGATAAGAAGATGAAAGAAGACAGACCAGATTCACAGTGAGCAGAGAAGCCTACTGACTGGCCCCATTTTATACACAGTATCCGCTTTCATGTTCAAATCTATCCCCACTCTTTGGTCCTCACTCCTCCTCCTATCCACTGCACATTCCTTCATCACTTTGCATACTCCAATCAAATCAACACCATGTAACCCCAGGTTGGCACCCTCATGGACTGCAAAACCCATGCTGGTCCTCTCTGAAATGATTCCTGCATTTTGTTGGTAGGCCATTAATTTGTGTATCTGATGGTTTCATGAGCTCCATTGTTGTTTGTCAGGTCTGTGTCCCTGTATGCTTTGTTTCTTGCCTCCTGCTTTTCCATGTCAGGCCAGTTTCACATGGTCCTCAATCAGAGGATCTTACTGACATTGTGCTCACACTCCACATACTCTTACAAACTTACCTAACTGACCAAGTTTATTTTTTTATATTGTCTCTGTTATCAGGTGTTTGCCTCCCCCTTTGTCTTAGCATCCCATTTTGACGAGGTCTTTAATTAGAATACCTTAAAAGAACACGTGCTCTTTCGTTACACATGGTCTACCAAAAAAACACCTTTAAAAAAATATTACTTTACACATATACTCTGTCTCACTTTTTATGCAATATGGCTTTAGTGAGGGATTTTTCTGGTAAAGACATAATTTCACTGACTGCCAAAAAGATATATATACTATAAAACCACAAGGAAAACTTTAGTTAGTAAACATGAGCACTATGCCACCGGTGCAGCATCCATTGGACTTCATGTATTGCCAAAATTCTGTCTCACAATTTTTCTTTTGGTTTTTTTCATGTATCATCATTCCCAAGATATTTCATGTGTAGATGAAAGTGAAATTTCCCTAATATTTCAAAGGGCTCCTCATTATTTTTCTTATGGTTGTTTCAGGTGACCAGAATAATTAATAAATGCCACTGAACTCGCTATGCACGCTTACAAGGTAAATGATCAAGCACATCCGAAACCCCAAGGCAATGTGTCACTGGAGTTTGACTTAGGATAAAAGTCTGAGCAGCTCCAGAATTAGAATTGACTGCTCTTCAGTCTGGGTATCAGAATCCTCAACTAACATTTATGCAATCCCAATGTATTTATGAAGAGGAGGTTCATGACCCTAAGCATTATCTATTTCACTTTAAACACCAATGCATATCAATACTATGAATTATTCAGGATACACTGAATTTCAATGTGTGACTTAGGTCAGGCTCCAAGATCATCATGTTTAAAATTCAGACAGAAGCTGTGCTTGAGGGGATTGTAAGAGGAAGGGATAACCTCTGGATTAATGAATGTATTACTAAGGATTTTATCATCCTCCTTTTTTTGTACATTCTGATCACAAGAATATGATAAGTACTGAAGTTAAAAAGGCTCATATCCAAGCTTTTTCATGCCTTAAGAAAAATTCAGAAGTTACATCCTCTGTGGTCTATCTTCATGCTCTTCAGAAAGATGATCTGTCCTTCTGTCTTCCTTTGAATTTAATATAATTAGCAGTGACATGTGGATCAATATGGCTTAAGCTCCCTCATTCTTCCACATCTGTTAGCTAGAAGGACATTTAGAGACTTATAATTAGGAAGAAAAATTACTCAAGGATTCTATTTTTCAAAAATATATAATTTTACATTATATAATTTTAACAGCCACCATCAAACTCCATGGACTTAATATAATTTTAAACCCCTTGTAAATGTGGCATCTAGTTAAGTTTATTTATGGTAACTTAGTCCATACTTGACAATTTTCTCACTCTTCTTATTTTTTAATCTTTTATTCATAAAAGTGTTAATTGTCCTGGACTTTCAAAATATAACAGGAGGGCATGCTTGGATGATAAACTTATTAAAATATTCTTGAAGAGCACCTTTGCTTTACACTGACTTTTTTGCTTTACACTGCTTTACACAGTTAAAAACTTAACTGTCATTCAAACATAAGCTTTCTTTCCATCACAAAACTAGAAAGCACATAAAGCAGAAATTATATTGTACATTCACTACAGATTCATATTTAGATAGCTGTCTAATAAATCACTATCTCTTCTTGAACAATGTTTTATGAATTCTGTCGGAATTCTTTTTACATGATTGCTATGTTTCTGCTATTGTAGAAACAGTATTTTAGACCTCAATGGATTTTCTAGTCACAGCCTGAAGAAAATGTGATAGGCAATTATACTGCTTAAAGAACTTAAACTCTGAGACTAGTCTCCCTATCAAGGAAGAGAGAAGACTAACATAACAAGACTATTTCTGTACTAAACTGTGAACTACGAAGGGTGCAAAACAGTAATTTCTTACCTTCATGTACAGTGAGCACATGGAAATGTTATTCACTTCCTTCCCAGAGGCTTTGAGGAGAAAAGAAAAAAAAAAAAAAANAAAAAAAAAAAAAAAAAAAAAAAATCTACATCCCCACTGTGAAGAATCAGGGACCAAAACTTGATTTATGCCTTAGTAGACATACTTGAACATGGTCTAGATTACATTAAGAGATTTCAGAAGGTAACTTTATAGAACAAGATCCTTTGAAGCAACTTGATGTGGGATGGTGAGTTATCCAGATTATGTGTTATTAATATGGTGTACATCTTCTGAGTATGGATTTTAAAGCACTCAGTGAGGATGGGGAGACGTTCTGTGAGGACCAAAAGACAGAAATCTTACACTCAGAATAAGCAGAGAAGAAGAGAGAGAGAGAGACAGAGTCCAGAATAAGAATTTGTCAGAAAAGTATTTGACCATCAGCGGCAGATCATCATGTTTAATTTTCCATGAGAAAAATTGTGGTTTCCTGAAGAGGTGCCCCCCGTGGGGGGGATGGGCATGAGTGGATGCGTGGGGCACGGGGGTTCTCTGTCCCTGTTCCCTTGGTCAGGTGTACCCCAAGTCCTGTCCCCTATTGGTCTGTTTGAATGTAGCCCGCGGGAGTTCTGTACTTAAGGGAGTGTTCACGGGACCCCGGGGGGGTTGTTCCAGACCTGTTCTACGGGGCAGGTCGCTGTCGGAGTCCCTGCCGGGCTCCGGCCATGTGCGGCCAGGGGGAATAAAACCTGAAAACATCTATCAAATATCGTCTCCTTGATTCTTCCACGGGCCAAGGCTGTCTCCCAGGGAAAGGTTGCAGCCACCCCACTGCAACAGTTTCCTACCAGGAAAGATGCACTCGGGTCCTGTTAATGTCTTGAAGTGGAATACTTGCTTTCAGTCATCCAGTAATTTTCCTTTGAACTGCATTCCAATATACAACAAAACTTTATCACTTCCAGTGATAAAATGTTTAACAATGATAATCTCACTATGATTATGCTCTAAGAGAAAATGTAAGATTCCTGAGTAAGAAATTTGTCTGATTTTTCTCGTAGTCCTGATAGATGTATACTGTAACACCTTCAGTTCATTTCACCTTCTTTATAACTTTAGTCTGTTGTTAAATGCTTTATTATATTCTATTATTTTGAATCTGATTCTTTTGCTGAAGGATAAAGACAGGGATAATAGCACGGCTTTAAAATGATATTCTATTTCCATATAAAAATGTTATGTAGCTACATGTCCACTTAAGCTAATATGTAGGCAAAGTGATCCTTTGATAAACGGTACAAATGAGCCAAGTGTGAATATACAGATAAGATATAATGTGTCTATCTTTGTTATTGCTGTATTTAATTAAAATGACTCATGTCAGGGAATATCATCTGTACAATGATGATGAATAATAGTCTCAACGGTATATACAACACACTTCAAATTAACAGGATGTGTTGAATTCCCACCTACACTTTTAAAACTCATCCAAAGCTTGTTGAATCATTCCCTAATTACTAACAAAACAATGTTCATTAAGGGAAGTTCATTTTATTTTTATGAGAATTTTTTGATAGGATCTGATTTATATAGATGCTGCATGTGTCTAGATCTGGCACCCATTAGTTGAAATCAAGAACTGGAAGAATTCAAACACAGAGTTTAAAAGTTAGCTAGTAGGGATTTTTTTTTAGTTAGTTCACTCAGATATACAGATATCACAATGGAAATAAGAAATGAGAAAATTAAGTTTCTTTGAGCTTCTAAAATTCCACACAATGATTTCTGTTTGCTGTTGCTTGTTATAAGACACTTTGTAATTGAAAACTGTTGGAATTCTGTGACCTTTACCTCCTCACTTTCTATTGACAAAACCTTTCCCATTTGTAAATATTGATCATGTTTTAATTTTTATTGAAATATAGGATTTTACAAAAGTGTAGTATTCAGATTTAGGAATAGTGAAAAAAAAGAAAAATAAATAACCATATATATAATTTTTAAACTATTATTTAGACACATAAATAGAACCTATGACTGGTGCACAGATGAAGCTCTGCTGTCTCAAGGCAAGAACAACTGAAAAAGAAGGGGGGAAAAGGGGGAAAAAAACCCCAAAACATTAGGCAGCATGATATTCTTTGTCTTCCCTGTTAAGTTTTAGAATTATTTATAGTCAACAAAAAAATATGCTTGCAAGATTTATATCTGTTTGTAAAATATATGGTACTTCCACAGCATAAATGAATAAAACTAGTTAATTGTTAGTTACAGTTCTGACCAGAAAAAATGTGAGGATAAAGTCTAAACCAGGCTCCTGAGGAAGAAAAGTGGCTGCAGGTAAGTGAGAATTTCTTTTAATTCGTCTTTTATATTTCAGAAATTAGATAAAAATATTGTGTTGTGATTGTGCAATGACAGGAGAGGACTTGGTGTCTCAGGAGGACTCTCACAACACTTCAACTTTTGATTTAGCATGAATGCATGCTTTCCTTAAGAAATGAATCTTTATGCCAGATGCTAAACATGATTTTTTAATGTCTATTTATCCACAGGTAAGGAGAGAAATGAGAATCTGTTGCAGTGGGGTCCCGCAACCTTACCTGGGAGACAGCCTTGGCCAGTGGAAAAATCAAGGAGACGATATTTTCATAGATGTTTTCAGATGTTTATTCCTCCAGCCACACATGGCTGGAGCCTGGCACAGACTGCACACGCCTGGGAAAACCACTGAATTTTCCAGGCTGGGGGACATGAATAGCCAATAGTGTACAGAACTTGGGAACATGTGACCAGAGAGCAGGGGTCCAGTGATAAGAATCAGGTAAACGGTAGACAGGAAAAAAACCAAAAATCAAACTCCAACCCATCCAACCCCTCCCCCACAAACAAACAAACACAAAACAAAACAAACCTAAATTAACAATCCACAAAGCAACACTCTAGGATTTCACTGTCATAGTGTTAACCTGTTCTACTTTCTAACATATCAGTAATTTTGTAAGTGTTATATAAGCATGTGATTAATGAATGCCATATGACATGGACACAATAGGCAATCCAGTTTATGGCTGTTGGCTAGTGACAGAAATCTCAAGGTACTGGCTTACTAACTAAAGTTAAAATAATAGCACACTCAGTTAAGTTACAGATGGTAGGAGCAGAAGCCCTTTGAGCTAGCTTAATTAATTTTAGTCACTTGAACTTCACTAACAATGGGTTTAGGTGGATTATGTTAATGTAGATGAAAAACTAGCAAGGTTCACATTAAACATGCCCCATGATACCCTGTGCTTTCCAAGAGTGGATTGGATTTGCCAGCAGTTTTATATCCCCCTGTGCTAACCATCCATGCAGAAAGTACCGCTGTTGGTGGTCAGCTTACAAATTCAAATGTTATACTTGAAAAACCAGGACAGCATGACTTCTTCATTAAGGCATCTTGCAATGGCTGTAAAATGGAACCAACTGCGTGACAGTGCAAGCAGACAGAGTTCATGTAGTTTGTGCTGTTGGCAGTGAAGTGCCCTCTTGAATAAGCATCAGTACAAACACAAGTTATTCCGTGAATAACTCTCTAAAATGAATTTATTCCTGTTTCAAGCAAGTCTTTTAGTAATTAGTCATTTGAGTCATATGTTACCTTAGGTTTTGATATTTAAAATTACTTGCTGCTATTATTAGGACACTGACCAAAACAAAATAAAATTGAAACCATAACAGCATGGAATAAGAACAGTAGTGTAACAAAGACAGTCTAATAACTTTATCAGAAATTGCAGATACACAGTTGGAGAGTTACTGCAAACTCCATGGTGACAAATTCTTTCATAATCATCAAAGACCTTTAGGAGATCAAAAGCCCTCAGCTTAAAAACATTCAAAATGAACATTCGATTACTTCTTGGAAAAAAAATAAGCCAGCCAAAACACATTTTACCTGATACAGTCTGCAACAGCGAGGGAATTCAGCAGTTTAAATCAGAGACAAAAATTTATGTCTATAACTCTATATGATGTATCGACCATCTTTGAGTGAGTGACCCATGCCGGAAAGAACAACTAAGAACTTAATTACAACGACACCTGTAAAAAGGTTGCAGAAAAAGAAAGCTCACAAATTTCTTTTCTAGACCTTACGAAAGCCACCAAAGATAAAGTGCAGAAAAATCACCATAAACAGAGAATAGCAAAACTCATCCTTGTGCTTGTGAGAATCCCATTTTACCACAGAGCGTTGGTACTTCTTACATACTCTTTTTCATTATGGTTCTGGGCTTGTTTTTTTGTTGTTTAGGGGTTTCTGAGGGGTTTTGAGAAGTTAATGTTTTACTTCATATTCTTTTATTAAAATAAAGTGTGGCATCAAAATACGACGTTGTTTTCTGATGAAACTTCCATAGAAAGATCCAGCTTAGGCTTTGCAAATGTGCAATTCAGATAAGAAGAAGGAAGGGAAAAGAGTAAATGTGAGTTAACAATGACCACGATACATGGGTTTACTTTTACTTGTTTTGAATTAGTACCACATAAAATACATTGATTTAGATCTTTTACCTGTAGTGAGTTTTAGGTTGTTTCTTTTTGTGTTGTTTTGTTTTAGGGTTTTGGGTTTTTTTCCTGTGAAACATTTGAGACCTGAATTTGAATGTGAGATGAAACATATTCTCCACTACCATCCTAAAAGCTGAAAGGCAGTTCTCAGCATGAAAATTCCAAATCATATGTTTAAAGAATGGTGTAATAAGACAACTTCTAAGTGTTGTAAGAACTTCTATCCATACCTGCTTTTGTTAGTGCTTTTCTCACATGGGAAATTGCACACTTATTGCTACAATCATATTTCCTGATTGAAGAGTAAAAGGTTTCTGCTAATCAGTCATCAGTTGCCACCTCCCTTCAAGTAAATAGGGGAAAATCTTAGCCCTGTATATAAATACCTCATGGCAGGGAATGAAGATGTTGGAGACACTCTTCTCACTGGTCAGGACCTAGTGACAGGATAAGAGGCAAAGGCCACACACTTAAAAATAGGAAATTCCACTCCAGTATATGAAAACAGTTCTTTTTTGTTACTCTGAGAGTGGCCAAACACTGGCACAAGTTGACTGTAGAAACTGACCGCATGAGAGAACTGGGGTTGCTCAACATGGAGGAGAGAAGGCCTTGGGGAAACCTGGAGGCTGCAGCCTTCCAACACCTGGAAGGGACTTTAAAAAAAGGCGGGAGAGGGACGCTTTATATGGGCAGATATGACAGGACAAGGGGCAGTGGGGTAAACTGAAAGAGGGCAGGTATAGATCAGATGTTAGGAAGAAATTCTTTACTCAGGGGGTGGTGAAGCACTGGAACAGCTGAAGCTGTGGATGCCCCGTTCCTGGAAGTGTTTCTACTTGATTTTAGCTGGAGATTATGGCAACTGTTGGAATATTCACAAAAAACCTACTGTTATGTTCTTAAGAATTTAGGCATCAATCAAAAAAATCCCTCTAGTAAATGAAAAGACATGGGTTTGTCATAAAGATGAATCATGGAAGAAATCTAATTTTGCATCTTCTGAGTATTAGTTTGTAGCAGTCTATTTTCCTCTAGTAACTATGTGAATTAGGGTGAATTCTCTATGGATTATCCTCTATAAGCTAATCTTGGAGTGTAGTTTCATGACCTCCTTTTTTAGGTCATGAATGCTTTCCTGGAAGACAATTTAAGGTACTTTGGTTTGATATCTGAAGTCTGCTGAGCTGAACTAGGGATCTTTTTCAAATACAGAGTTGCAGATTTGTAGTACCTCTCAGGTTAATGTCCTAATTCTAAAAATAAAGTGACAATGCATCATGTGATTTAATTCTTCAGACCCCTTGCTCACTCTATGGGAAAAATGGTAGACTTAGCCTGACCACTTACATACACTACAAAATTCATCTATTTACATAGATTGTCTGTATCTATCTCAGTTGTTACGATGAAAATTTTGATTACCTAAGAAAAAGATATAAAAATCCAGCACACATTGTAAGATAATAAGCAGAGTGAATCGAATAGCCATGGAAATGTACTAAAATATTTATATAGTATCTGCTAATTAATACCCAGTGATTCTTCCCAAGTAATTATATACTTGTAATTAAGCTCTGAGTTCTGTATGTTCAAATTAAAAATATTAGTTCCACTGTAAAGAATCTAATCTTTAGAGATGCACTCTTAACAATAGTTTAAGAATACAAATAGCTTTAGGAAACAAATAAGCCGATTCTCTTTTTGTTGAATCTGCTATGCAATTTTACAGTATCTCATATCTGATTTATAATTTTTGAGCTAATTATAATTCTTTTAATTAAGGAATATCACATAGCAAAGAACAGAAGTGATTCAATGTATTGCAGAATAAAGCACAAAGATGCATGATTTGTTTGATTTCAAGGGCAATGGACAGATTCATCCTTGATCTGTCAATAGAATTCAGCGAGCAATTCAGCTCACTCAGTGAATTCAGCTGAAGCTTAGTCACAGTACAGTATAAAAT
Source organism: Mystacornis crossleyi (assembly GCA_013400655.1). Taxonomy (NCBI): domain Eukaryota; kingdom Metazoa; phylum Chordata; class Aves; order Passeriformes; family Timaliidae; genus Mystacornis; species Mystacornis crossleyi. The sequence goes on from VYZQ01000734.1 coordinate 11,563, forward strand.
CCTTCAGTGCTGTAGTGCCTTTAGTTTATAAAAGGTTTTTTCAAGTTGGTTCATGTTCTCCGCTTGAGTTCTGTGTAAGCCTCTTTAGTCTTGTAAGGTGTATCTTTGTACCTCTGTTGCTGTGGTTATCATTCTCTTGAGTTAGGTTCCCTCCCTCAAGTTGGCCATGCCCTTTCCCCTGCCTACTAGGCGGAGAATCCCTGTCCCTCTCCGCCTCCTCCCCCGCCTCTTGGGCGGAGAATACCTGTCAATCCCCCAGTGGCACACCTTTTCCTCTAGAAAGTTCTCCCTTGTTCCGTGTGTCATTGGTCTGTCCCCTGATCCCTCCTCTGTAATTACCCAGTTGGCTGTTACCCTGTCAATCTTCCCTGAATCCACCCCTTTGCTCCTTGCCCATTGGTTCCCGAGCTAGCCCTTCCCCCTTATAAAATTCTGTGTAACCCTGAAATCCCTGTCACTCCTCTGTGGACCTTTTAGGGGGAATAAACCTCTGAAACCCACACGAGCAACCTCTCCTTCATTCTTTGCTCTTGCGGATGCAGATCAATCTCGGGCGCTCTTCTGCCACCTCTGTGAGGACACTGCTTTGTCCCTCAGCTGCTACAGGCCACCAGGACGCCTGCAGTGGGACGCGGTGAGCCAGGGCAAGGGCAACCCCAGCGTCACTTCAGCAATAACCGGATTAGGAGTGTTGCTTTTCTCTTCCTCCATCAAGTGCTAGCCCAAAACAAAAAAGCAAAAACTACTAACTTCAAATGTTAATTATGTGTGCCACATGCATTAAATGCTATTCGATGTATTAATATATTTGATTGTAGTAAAGCTAAAATAACTTATATTACAGGTCTAATATATTTGCCATATAAAATAACCCTACCATTTGTTAAAAGTCATAAGACAATTTGAAATGACTTTAAATAGGGCCTTAATGCCTTGTCTCCTTACTTTGCTAGTTTGTGTGAAGAGCCAGTACATCTCAGGGCAGGCAACACAAGAATGGCCTTCCTAGTTTCAAAGCTTGCAGTGGAGGAAAAGGATCTGTACCAGGACTGTTCTCTCAAAAATACGATTCTGCATCTTGACAGGACCAAAATATCTTCTAATGCTGTCAATGTGCCAGTTCTCTTCCATTTGAGAAACAGATACAATTTGACTGAAAGCGGCCTATGTTTCCTTTATAGTAACTGGAGTCTTGAACTGTGGATATACCTACATATTTCTAAAAGCTAAAGATAGCTACACATATATAAAGAACTAGTGTACTGTCTGCAAGAAATATTTCAAGAAAAAAGAAAGGTATACAAAACTGATTGAGGCAAACTGGTGATGGTTTATCAGTTCTTTCAGCTGATAATGTTAAAGGAAAATATAAGAAATTTGTTAGTATAATATTAAGAGAAACAGAAAAAAAATACTTCATCCTAGAAAATTCACTGTATTACTCTATTGTTGCATAATAAAACCAAGGAAGTAAAATATAAATGATTCATCACTGAGTTTAAAGATGTGTAATACAAGTTTCTGTTATCATGGTAATTTGATGAGATTTCAGAGCTCAATGCAGTATTTAATTTATAATCTTGGTATCCATGAAATTGTGAGGCTGAAGCTACACACTATGGCACATTGTGCTTCTACAGATCTTTTAAAAGAAGTCATCTATTGAAAATTACTTCTGTTAACTACCTGGTTATTCTTAATAAATTATTGTGGAATGATTAACGTAGGTATGGGAGAGTGAAGCTCTTAAAATTTGAACAATACTAGTATTTCTTTCACACTGTGAACTAATTTTTTAATTATAACATGCCATTGGAATCTAAAAAAATTAAAAATTAATTACTGTACATTTTTTCAGACAGAAGTGTTTTTTCAATCAAGCATACAAAAAACAGGAAGGTCTTGTATAAGAAGAAATATGAACACTTAGTGCATTGTCAAATGCAACCATGAAGAAATAAAAATGGAAGTGGAATGTAAACAAGGACAAGAGTCATATGGCAGATTTATAAGGCGTCAGAATTTCAAAGTTAATTTCGTTACATTTTTAATATTTCCTTGACCTAACTACAGTTCTTGTGTGGTATTCTTCAAGTGGATGTTGTTTCTATTTCCTTATTCTTCTACATGGAAAATTATGAATGTAGCTCTGATTTCTACCATTCTCCTGATGTGTGGCTGTCCTGGGTTACAACATATTCTATTACCATCTTCATGAGCTGTTGAAACCAGGTGTAGCAATGTTCCCTGCCTCCTCCCTCTGGACTATCTCCTGTTAATGGCCCATCAGCGCCTTGCCTCATGACTCACCATCCCATTGTGAGATGCTCCGCCCAGGAGGAAGGAGCCAAGCATTCCCACCTGTATGTAATTTGAGGTTTGGAACAGCACAGGCAGCCTTTTCCACTGGATTCTGAGAGGAAGACCAGACCCTTCTACACCACCACTGGACCTTCAGAGGAAGACCAGACCCTTCTACAGAATCACTGCTTCAACAGAACCATCACTCCAGGAGGACTGCACCCACCATTTAATTAGACTGCTACCAACCCCCTGACCATCAGGGGATCAGGTTGTGCTCTGATTCTGTCAGTGGATTGGTTTTTTTTTTTTTACTATTACATTTATTTTATTTTTCCTATTATATTGTATTTCTGACTTCAAGTCTATCCCTAGTTTGCTTTCAACCTAGTACAGTGGCTTAGTAGACAAACAGGATATCTTGCTTGTGGATTGTAAGCAGTGGGAAAAAAAAACAGCAACCCAACCAACCAACCAAATGAGAGAAAAGTCCACACTGGGACATTAAACATTTTCCACTAACTAGAAGTCAAGATAGGCAGGAGAAATCCTTTTTCACTGGCTTCAAAATCCTTCTGCAAAATGTATGAGGTGTTCAGTTTTGAGTTTTTCTTGGAGGATATCCAATTTCCAGGTGTAATCTAAGACTCATAATTTTTTGCATTACTGCACTGAATTTGCAAGTACAGCTAGTTCTCTCTGGATTGAATGCTGTTTGAAAACAAAAGATGCCAGCATCTGATGTCAGTGTTGCTAAGTGCCTGATTGCACTTAACACCATCATGTACTGCCAGATCATTTTTCTGAGCTGGCTGTAATAGAACAGTTAGGTGTAATTTAGTATTCAGAACAGTGCTGAATGCAATAAGGCATTTTCAGTAGTGCTAATGTCGTGGTTAGCTTTGTTTCATTTCGGTTGTAGTTTTGGGTTCTGTTGTTTTTTGTTTTGTTTTGGTTTTTTTCAGTATCTAGGTGATATATATGAATATAGGATTAAATTTAAAAATAGGAAATATGATGACCAGCTCTAGACTGCATGTGAACCACCTATGTTTTAACAAATCTGTTTTAAAGGGCTCATTTTAATGACTGAAGACAATAAACTTATAATGGAGAAAGGTGAAGTTCACAAAGGATGAAATCAAAGCATTCACCTTCCTTGTTCCACACATTATACATATTAAAAAATTACTACGTCTTTTTTACCCTTTAAAGGAAGCTTTTCCTATTCCTAGAAGTAACTGTGAATTTTCCAGTTAATAGATCTTATTTTGGAAATTGGGTATGGTTAGAAATCCTAGCGTTGCAGAAAACTGTACACGAACATCTGAAGAAATGGATGTTTCTTGCAAAGACAAAATTTTTAACATACACTCAGGACAGCTAATGACACCAACAATGGAACACTCAATTTGTTTTTAAAGTAGAAAGCCACTGCTCAGATTTTCTCTGTGTGATTTTAAAAAAGTATTTAAATATATTCACTATGCCACCTGTTCTGCCATGCTGAGCGTTGGATTCTGAGACACAATTTTGTCCTTCTGTAACTGTTCTCAGTGACATATCTCTGTGATAAACTACAAATTGTTGAAATGAAATTCGAGACACTTCTTAAAATCCTTTGAGGAATTCCTTAATGTCTGGATAACCCATAACTTTTTTGCTTTTTTATTTTACTTCTGTCTGGCAGAGTTTTTCCCCTAGGTCAGCGAAGTGAACAAATCATAGCTTTTCCAACCACCAATAAAAATCTCTAAGATACATTCCAATGCCTTAAGCATTTTCTTGGTTTGAGGGAGACATCTTCAAACTGATTCCTAGAATTTACAGGAAAGGGATCTTTATCAAGGAACATGTACATGTCACATTACCAGTATACAACAGCTAGTCCTCTAGGTGTTAGATGTGATACAGCTACTGTGAGTAGTGGATAGAAAAAATTACAGGCAGACTTCTGTAAGGGCATGGTGAAAACATGGAAGCACAACTCAGTCCTCTGCAGGCAACTAAATAGGATTCATCTTATTTAACTCCAGACATTTGCAGGTGGGACTAGTCCTTTTTAATAGTCAGTGGGAAAATCAGGCCCTTTTGACCTATTCTTTCAGTTTACCTTGTAATGAGAGAATTCATGGACTCAACATGACTGAACTTCTTTCCACTGGTTTTAAAATAAGTCTAGAAAAATGATTTTTAAAAATTCCCTGTGTCTACATATATCTGGTCAGCTGAATACGATTTCCAGAAACTAAGGGATCTCATATTCCAGTGAAAACTTCTTAAGTTATGTGGGAAATTTGTCCTACATTCATGGGAAGTACATTGTGATTTTTTTGTAGCAGCAATTAGCCTGGCTTGAAACACCATTCATAAAGACAAGTTAGTGCATAACATATTATGCAACATATTCAATGACACAATTCAAGGCCAGACAGTTAGTCAAGGAAATAACTGGTCTAGGAGTTAAAAGCATACTCCTGAAATCTTAACTGCCAAGACCTTGACCTTTTTTATTCATTGTGTCCCAGTCTATTATATTTCATTGAATTTAAGCTTCTTGTTTACGTTCTGTCTTTTGTCCTAATAGGATAAAATTTGCTCAAATCATAAACCAGATAAGGTGGCACCCGTTGCTTGCTGCTGGTTTACTTAGTAATTCTGAAGAGTGAGCCATATGGTTGAACAAAATTATTTTTTAAGAGAAAACCTGTAATAAGATGTTGTGGTTTTAAGACCAGCTGGAGAAGAAATACCACATGGTTGCTTTCCCCCCTTCTCCCCACCCCACCCCAGTGGAATGGGGAGGAGAATCAAAGTAAAACTTGTATGTTGAGATAAGAATCGTCTAATAATTGAAAATAAATTAAAATAGAGTAATTAAGGTAAATTATAATAATAATTATAATAAAAAGGAAACAAAAAAGTGATGCACAACATCACCTGCTGACCAATGACAGACCCCTCTTCCCAAAAGCAGATCAACCACCCTTCTGGGTAACTCCCCTCAGTTTATATACAAGGCATGGCATTCTGTGGTGTGGAACATCCCTTTGAATAGTTCTGATCATTTGTCCCAGCTATGGTCCCTCCAGTTTCTTTTGCATAGCTCCTCGCTGACAGAGCACGAGACAAGAAGGAAAAAAAAGTCTTTGGCTTAGGATAAACCAAACTTAGCAAGAAAAAAACATCAGTGTGTTATCAACACCATTGTCATTCTGAATCCAAAACACAGCACTGGAACAGCTATTGAAAAGAAATTAACTGTACCCTGGCTGAAAACCAGGACATACAATTTCAGGTGAAAAATAAAAAGAAGAAAAAGAATATTTCTGGGTCATGTGAAGGAGTTCAGGGGGCAACTTGATACAGAAAAACCTGTTCAG